>CM062631.1:6392539-6617539 GCA_025617555.3 Puccinia polysora
CCAAAAAAACAGAAATCAACCAAAAAATCAAAGAATGTTCATTTTTTGGTTAAAAAAATAAATTAAAATTTTTTTAAAAAAAAACTGGTACTATCCAATGGACTAGCCCTAAAGTAAAAAGACCCAAAAAAACACAAGTAACTGGACTAGCCCTAAAGTGAATAAACCAAAAAAAAACAAGTAAATTGACAAGCCTTAAAGTAAAAACACAAAAAAAATACAACTAACTTGACAAGCCCTGAAGTCATTTCAACTTGACTAGCCCTCAATTCAAAGGGCCCAGAAATTGAAGAAGTCTTTTGGCCAGCCCTAAAGTAAAAGTACACAAAAAAATACAAGTCTTTTGACCATCCCTAAATTAAAAACACCAAAAAAAACAAGTTCAACTTGTGTCAAGCTGATCCCATCCCAAGCTTAACATAATTTTAGCTTGTGATGTAATCAGCCCAACACAATTTGAACTGACTTAGCATTAAAATTTCATTAAAAACACTATATATAATGATGTTAACTCAAAACACTCAACATAATGATGTTCAAAATGTGATAACCCTTTATATTAATAGAACTTGTTTGCTGCATTAGAATTAAAATTAATATGAAACCCAATGATTAAATGAAGTCAAAGTCTATGAAAATCTAGAATACATTTGCAGTTGATCTTTGAGATCATTAACCCAACAAGAGGCTTTTTTAGAAATCAATGAACGTTGTTTTTCTACAATGGGCAGGATTGAAATCATTTCTCCCTCAAGTACTAATAGAACCCAGTTGTTATTGTTTACAAATTAAATGAAAATTGGATCTGATTGATCAGTAACACCATTTTTCATTGGAGTATAAGTATCACATGACTCCAATGAAATGAAACATATAGTTTCGGAATATGTGTCTGCTATAATTTGACCCATGTCTAATTTAGCCAGCCATTTTGAGGAGGGAATCTTTTCACCGATTTCTTCAACATCAAGTCCATTTTTGATCTTTTCAACCTCCTTTCCACCACGAAGCATCTTCATGTAGCATTCTTTATTTTTCTCTAATGTTTCAATCATTTCCTTCCTAACTTTAAACCAACCATGTTCTTCATAACTAAGAGATTTAGAAATGACTCTAAATCCGCAATTCCAATCTCCAATTGGATCTCAAACCTCACCCAAGAAACTATGGAATTTCTTGGGTATTTGATTGATGTATTTCATGTTTGTTTCCTATCATGAAAACTAACTTAGTATTCATTTCTTTAATTGGATAAATAAAACTAATACTCACCAAAGATGAGCTTCTGGTTGAGCTTTGCTGCATGTTCTCTTCCTCTGAAGAGGATTCTGATTCCAAATTAAGTGATCCTGATTCGCTTTCAGTCTCTTCCTCTGGACTATCAAATTCAGATTCAGATTCTGGCAACTTTCACTAAAAATTCATCATTAGTTAGTAACTAAGTTCATTAAACCAAAAAAATTAACATATCCCAAAAGAAAAGACTTACAATCTTTTATCTTTCCTTGTTTGGAGCCCTTCTAGATCTTTTTTCCCCCTTGAGTTTTTTTTTAACAAGCTCAAACCAAGATAGTCCTTGCCATTTCTCTGTCAATTATGGCCTGCCCCTACTTGATTGTAAGACTTTAGGTTCAAAAATTGGCTTTGATCAATATTTCATAATCTTCTGAATGATATACATCAATATTCTGCTTTGCTCATGATCTGGAGATTCCAAGATCATTGCATTCACTTTTTCATGTAACTGAGCAATGCTTAGCATTTCATTGACATTTCACTTGAAGAATTCAAAAGGATCAACCATTAGTGAAGTAGGATTCATTAATCAAAAAGCATTAATCGCATAGTGATTTGCACAATCCAACTTAAGCCAACTTACAGAACTATAACTGCAAGGTTCATAGTCCAAAATCCACTGAGGATGAACATATTTGGGTACCACGGATCCTCTTAATGCTAGATGGTCACCTATTTGATGGGAACAGGGCAAACCCATAGTCTTGGAATATGAATTGGTGCACACTTTGCCATCATGATCATGTTTGAACTTCTTGAATTTTTATCTAACAAGATTAATTGCCTCTAAAGACAATTTGTAACCAAATGGTAACAGTTCAGGAGGGAGAACTGTCCCTAACTTAATTTGAGAGTTATAAAGTGATGCATGAACTGATTTGCTTTGATTGAAAACTGTTCCGTCAAGGCTTTTCCAAACATCAAACAGGTTTCCCAAAGAGTTTTTAAGGAATATTTTGATAGTTGCATGGGCCCCTTCATCCCAAGATGTTGTTTTGTTTCCAAAATCTGGGTTTATACAAGTCCACTCTGTTACAAACGCCTCTTTGATAGGGAAAATTTTATTTTCCATATACTCAAGTACATCCTCATAGTCTTTCAAGAAACACTATACAAGTCAAAAGGTCAGAACCCAAAACTATGAAGAATAAGAAGCAGTTATTTGGACCTACTCTGAGTTCCGCATCATTGACCTCTGCCTCCTCCTTGGTCTTTGAGGCCCCATACTTTGACCACAGAGTCATACAGCTTGCCCATCTTTCAATGTCATTAACAAAGCGCACTTTACAGTTTGCTGGTATTTTTTTAGAGAAGTGCCAAGTGAAAAATTGTCTTAATGACTCAGGTAAACTAGATTTGATAGCACAAATCAGAGCTTTTTCACAGTCCATCACAAACACTTTTGGAAGTCTCTCAGGATCATAAGCCAACTCCTTTAATGCATTTACAGACGAACTGTAGAACTTAAAAGTTTCTTTTGTTGTAAAAACAAGAGATTTTTTGAAATTTTTGCAATTGGCTTTCATTCCTAAAACATGCAATAGTGGGGTTTTGTACTTATTTTTTTTATATGTAATCCAACATAGCAATACAATGGAATTTTTTTGAAAGCTTTACTGCCTCTGGATGTGCTAAGCGCAGGGCCTCCAAGTGACCCTCTCCACAGAACTTTGACTGGTTAATTGAACTTCTTTCTTCAAGCTGTTCATAGAGTACCTCCATAACACTTTTTCCCTTTTGCTCTGCAAGCGTTACCTTCCACTTAGTGTTATAGATTTTTTGGTCATCAACATAATCCGGCCAATCAATATTGTTCAATTTTCTCTTCAGTTGTAACATATTGAGCCCTTGATTCATGCCTTCTACTATATTCTCCAAGGCCACCCCCAAGATTCTCCTCAGTTGAGGATGCACAGAGGGATGTTCAGATGGTTGATGGTTATTTTGGGTTTCTTTGTAGGAGAGGCGCCACAAGGGGTCTGCCTTTGTGTGACTTGCATGGATGAAAAACTTGCACCCAACCTTCCTTGTGTGAGTTTCTCTAGACCGTTTTTTAAGAAGATTTCCTGAATAGGAACCATGTCTATCACAAAGCGTGAAAAATTTGTGTATTTGATGATAGGACTTGAATATAAAACTTGAGGTTTTCATTAGATTGTTGTTTTTAGAGCTATGAAAAAATCAATTTAAGGATTTTCATTAGCCACGAGATGTAAATTTTTAACCTTGAACTAAAAGTATGTAATTTGAGTGGTTCAATTAATCAATCTCATCCAAGATCTGGACTCTAATCCTTTCAGTGCCTCCATAAAGACTCCCACAGGAAGCATCAAATTTCTGAGAGACTGTAGATAATCATGATTCCTCCTACTCATTCAATCAATAGTTTAACCCAATGTATCACTCATAAAAATTAGAAAGAACCGCTTAAAATTATCCTACAAATCCAAAAGTATTTAATAAAATTAGCATAGTACTCTAAATTTTCAATTTTCAATTTTTTTTTCCTTTTTTATTTTTGAATAAATATTGAATTGGGCCATCCATAATGAGTTAGTTGATGTTGAGAATGTTTAAATTTGAAAATTTAAAAACTTTTTCATCTTGATCAGGTGGTCATGTATGTAAGGTGAGGGGGATAAGTCTGTACACTGAAATGTAAAATGCAACAACCAGGATTTTTTTTGGAAAGAATCTTAAAATGAAAAAATTAAATTTAACTCGAAATCTGTTGAGTCAACATAAATATGAAAAAGAAAAAAAATTCTTACCCATTATTTTTGAATAAAGATGAATCTCTTCCTGGAAGATAAAAAAAATAGTATGCTCAGAAAGCTTTCAGATTTTCTTTCTCAGCCATTTTCAATGTTTTATTTTTCATTTTAGGGAAATGTAAATTTGCAACAATGTGGTTGCAAACAGGTGCAAAACGCCATTTGAAACCCATCAGAGTTCCAAATTTCCATTTGCAACCCATCTGAGTTGCAAATGGGTTTTAAAACCTTTTGTTGTATCTACTTTTTTTGATGTTTTATTTCTTTTTTTATCTTTTATTTCTTTTTTTATCTTTTATTTCTTTTATTTCTTTTTTTATCTTTTATTTATTTTTTTATCTTTTATTTATTTATTTATCTTTCATTTCTTTTTTTATCTTTTATTTCTTTTTTTATCTTTTATTTCTTTTTTTATTGTTTATTTTTTTTTTTATCTTTTATTTCTTTTTTTATTGTTTATTTTTTTTATATTTTATTTCTTTTTTTATCTTTTATTTCTTTTTTTATTTTAATAAAAAAATATAAAATAAAAAAAGAAATAAAAAATAAATTAATCAATTAAATTTAAAATCAAAATATATAACAACCATAGATAAATAAAATGAAATGAATAAATTAAAAAAGAATTAATTTATTAAATTAGAAATATAAATATAAATATGAATATGAATAAATGAAAGAAAATTAAATAAATAAAAAATGAATGTGTAGGAAATCAATTAATTAATTTAATTAGAAATATAAATATAAATAAAATATAAATCAATAAAATGAAATAAATAACATCTACAAATTGGTATTCTTTTTTTTTGACATTCACAACCCAAAATGGGTTTTAAACTTCCATTCACAACCCACATGAGTTGCGAATGGCCATTTGCAACAAATTTTGGGTTACAAATTGCGCCACACAACCCATTTTGGGTAGTGAATGGGTTGCAGGGGTGGAAAATTTAACATTTCCCTTCATTTTATTTGGCTTTTATTCTTATTTACAAGGTATCAAATAAGTCATCAGAACAAAATGATCTATCCCCCAAAGGATTTTATTACATTTGAGGATTTCAATTAGTTTACAAGCAATGGCATCAGTGAGCCCCCCCCCCCAAAAAAAAAAAACCAAAGAAATTCAAAATTTTCTGGAAGATTCAAAAAAGGGAAGTATTCAAATCAAATTATAATTTGGAGCTCAAATAGCATCAGGAATATTATTTGCTTGAATTTGATTAGTCCTCAGATACACATCTTGATTATTGAATCAAAATATCATCAAACCCACAAAAAACCCACATGAATCTAATTTGCTTTACCCATGATTGGAGCCATTCAATTTCATCAGTTTTTTTGATATATTGATATTCATATTGTTCTTTAGAATTAAATCTATAAGAATAAAAATAACTGAAAAAGAATGTTTTCTCTTTCTGGAACATCTATTTTGTAGTATTTCTTGAAACTATTTGTACTATTTTTCAAAAAATGGTAGTTTAATTCTTTGAATCATCAATCAAGCTTCACCTTAAAGAAAAGATGCTAAAATAAATCCTGATAAAATTCAAAATAATTAATTAATTGTTTCTTTTGGACTCGAAAATTTGGCCTTGAATATTTGGTTAAAAATAAAACTACTGAGTTTGGATAATCAGTTGGAAGACTTCCTCCCCCTCCCTGTACACATTCAACCAAGAATTTGATGGAATATTTGAAGGATAATAGAACATCCTGAAGGGTTGGGGGGCTAATTTTTTCTTTTTTGTTGGAAGTTTTGTGAGGTGGTCATGATGTATGATTGATGACAGGTTCATTTTAAATTCACAGCTACACGGCTACACCTGAGCTTTGCAGAACCCACACAATTTGAGTGTGGTCAGCCTGTACTCCACAGGGCACTGGACCGCTGTGTGGTGGCCGTACAACTACATTCAAGCTGTGTAGAGCCCCAGACGGCTCAAATGTAGTTTTGGAGCCTTGCCACATGGCTAGAAGTCTGGTGTGCAGAAAAATAAATAAATAAAGGGTATAAAATAAACCAAAATACAAAAAAAAAATAAAAATAAAAATAAAACAGAAATAAACCAAAAGATCAAAAAAAATGATTTTTTGGTTAAAAAAACAAAAAATAAGAAATAAAATAAAAATAGGTAAAAATAAATAAATAAAAATAAAAACAGTAAACACTGAAGACAACCAACCGGTTGTCTTCAGATTCAAGTAAAAAATTCAAGTTTGACATGACTAGCCCTAAAGTAAAAGGGCCAAAAAATGCAAGAAGTCTTTTGAGCAGCCCTAAATCAAAAGTGCCAAGAAATAGCAGTCTTTTGACCAGCCAAAAAATACAAGAAGTCTTTTGACCAGCCCTGAAGTAAAATTGCCCAAAAAATACAAGTCTTTTGACCAGCCCTAAAGTAAAAACACCAAAAACAAAAACAAGTTCAACTTATGGTTAAGCTGGTCCCATCACAAGATTAGCACAAGTTAAGCTTGTGATGGGATCAGTCCAACACAAGTTAAACTGACTTACCATCAAAATCTCATTCAAAACACTCATCATAATGATGTTAACTAAAAACACTCAACATAATGATGTTAACTAAAAACACTCAAAACAATGATTTTCAAAATTTGATAACCCTTTATATTAATAGAATCAAAATATCAGCATGTTAGACCCAACCAAAATGATGAAATTAATCTATAAGTTAGAATACAATTCAAGTTGATCTTTGAGGTGATCAACCCAAAAAGCGGCTTTTTTATAAATCATGGAACATGGTTTGGAAACTATGGGTGGGATTGGAATCACATCTCCCTCAAGAAAAGCTGGACCCAATGGTCATTGTTAACAAGGCACATGAACATAGGATCTGATTTTTCTTTTACACCCATTTTCATAGGAGTAAAAGAAAAACATGATTCCAATGAAATGAAACATATTGGTCTTCCATAAGTATCAGCCATTATTTGACCCATGTCAAGCTTTGAAAGCCATTTCAAAGAGGGAATCTTTTCATTGATGTCATTGAAATCAAGTCTTTGTTCTATCTTTTCAACATTTTTACTGCTGCCAAGGATCTTAGGATAGCAACCCTTATTTTTCCTAAATTTTTCAAGCATTTCTTACCAAACTTTAAACCATTGATCCTCATCAAACCCAAGTGATTTAGCAATGACTCTAAAACCACAATTTGAATCACCAAATGGGTCCCAAACTTTGCCCAGGAACTTATGTAAGTTCTCAGGTATTTGATTGAGGTAATTTACTTCCTAAAATAAAAAAGTAGTCACCAAGAATTCTAATCTCATTAAAGGAATAACCACTCCCCAAAGATGAGCTTCTGTTTGAATCCTACATTTCCTCTGCTTCATCCTTTGAAAAGGAATTGGATTCCAATGGCACCAAACCCAATGAACTTTCAGTCTCTTCCACTGAACTATGAAATTCAGATGAAGAGCCTGACTTGGACTATAAAAATTTCTCAATCAGTTCATTAAACCCAAACAATTAACCTTTCACAAAAGAAAAGACTTACAATCATTGGTGTTTTCTTCTTTTGTGCCCTTCTACTTCTCTTTGCCCGCTTAAGTCCCTTTTCAATGTGTTCAAATTGAGAAGGATCTTGCTGGGTATCTGTCAATTTTGGATGGCCTCTGCTTGATTGAAAGACTAAAGGTTCAAGTCTTGGCTTTGATTGATAATTGGCTGTCTCCTTCATCAAATACTTCAACAGCCTGCAATAATCTTGATCAGGATGATTCAAGATCATTGCATTGACTTCTCATGTAACTGAGAATTGTTGAGCAGTTCATCAGCATCAACCTTTAAAAATTTGAAAGGATCAAATATTATTGAAGTAGGAATCATCATTTTAGTCAGGTAGGAACCATCATTTTATTCAAGTAGGAATCATCATTTTAGTCAAGTAGGAATCATCATTAAAAAAGCATTTATCAAAAAGCATTAATCAAAAAGCATTAATCACAAAGTGATTTGAACAATCCAACTTAAACCAACTTACAGAACTAGGACTGCAAGGGTCATAATCCAACCTCCACTGAGGATGAACATCTTCAGGCACAATGGAGCCTCTTGATGCTAGTAGGTCCCCAATTTGGTGGGAACATGGCAAACCCATAGTCATTGAGTATGACGTGGTGCAAAATTTCCCATCATGGTTCTGCTTTAACCTCTCTAATTGATCCCCAATAATTTTGATTTCTTGTAAAGACACCTTTTATCCCAATGGTAACAGTTAAGTAAGAGGAAATATTCCAATCTTTATTTAAGATTTGTAAAGCGCAGCCTGAACCAATTTAATTTGATTGGAAAATGTGCCCTCTAGGTTTTGCCAAACATCCAACATGCTTCCCAACAAGTTTGAAAGGAATTTTTTGAGAGTAGCATGGGCCCCTTCAACCCAAGACTTTTTTTTATTTCCAAAGTCTTGGTTTTTGCAAGTACAAGCCATTACAAATGTCTCTTTGATACAGAAGATATTATGATCCATATACTCAAGTACATCTTCACGGTCTGCCAAAAAACACATTATTCAAGTCATAATGCAAGCAACCCAAAACTATGAAGATTAACAGTTGAGGCAGTGATTTGGAACTTACTCCAAGTTCTGCATCATTGACCTCTTCCTCCTCCTTGGTTTTTGAGGCCCCATACTTAGCCCATGGAGACTTAAAGCTTTTCCACCCTTCAAAGTCATTATTAAAGCACACTTTAAAGCTTGATTGAATGTTTCTAGACAAGTGCCATTGACAGCACTGTGTTTTTCACTCATGGAATGTTTTTTCTAGAGCACAGATCAAAGCTTTTTCATGGTACATCACAAATAATTTGGGAAGTCTCCCAGGATCATAAGGCAATGCCTTTAGCCCCTTTACATACCAACTGTAGACTTCAAATGTTTCTCTTGTCATAAAAACAAGGGCTTTTATCAAATGTTTCTGGTTGGATGTAATTCCAACAATGTGCAATAGGGGGATGTTGTACTTATTTGTCTTATAAGTACAATCCATCATAGCTATATGATGGAATTGCTTTCAAAGCTTTAATGAATCTGGGTGAGCCAAGGATAGGGCCTCCAAGTGACCCTCTCCACTGAATTTTGCTTGATGAACCCAACCTGAATTACCAATTTTTTCAAAGAGGACCTCCATAAGACTTTTCCTTCAGTTCTTCAAGCACTAATTTATGCTTAGTGTTATAGATAGTTTGCTTACCAACATATTTGCCACTATCAATCTTGCTCAATTTTCTTTTGAGTTTAATTTTATTGAGCCCATCATTCATGCCTTCTTTTAGATTTTCTAAGACTACCCCAGAGATTCTCCTTGCACTGAGGGATAGGGAGATTGTTCATGGGTATGTTGATCATTCTTGTAGGAGATTTGGCACAAGGGATCCGCCTTTGTGTGACTAGCACCAATTAAAAACTTGCACCCAACCTTCCTCATGTGAGTTTGCCTTGAGTCTTTGATGAGAAATTGCCCAGAGTACAAACCATGTCTATCACAGGCTAAATCCACGTATTTATCACGCTTTGAGTTGAAAACTTTTAAAGGGTAAAAATCCTTCATTTCCCATGTTTGAAAATAGTTTTTTGCCTCTTCCCTAGGAGGAAAAGCTCTCAAGGGAGTTGTTTCAAGTGGATCTGCCATAGTTACATAGTTATATTGATGGCATGCACTCCATCAGTTTCAATAAAATTAAATATGGCAAATACCAGTAAAATAAAATGTTACTCACCACCAGAGGCTATGTCCATTTGTGAATCATTTTTTTGCTCCATTGTCACCCTTGATGAGGATGAAATTTGGGCTTCCAATGTTTCATTAACCAAATCCTTTTTTTCTTTTTACAAAGCTTTGTTGATGGCACTATCAATGTAGGCCTTCCACGCAGCAATTTCAGAAGAAGGAGGGCTTTCCACTGTTCCCATGCAAAAAAAAACAATGGTATACTTCAGTATTCAATCCCAATTTCAATGGATCAAACAAAGTTTGCTCACTTTTGAGTTGAGAAAGAATTGTCTGCAGAATTTTATATGATTTATGATTTCAGTTTTCACTTTAATTTCACTTTGGTTTCACTCTAATTTCTCTTTGGGATTGCTAGGTGTGGAACAACAGTCCCACAAAGTATGCGTTAATCCCAAATTTGGGTTGACAGAACCCATGTGTGGTCCAGAGGTTGCCCAAAATTCTGGCACAACTTCTGGGGGTTACAGGCCTCCTACACAACCCCCCAGGGGTTGCCCGTGTTTGAAACGGCCCTTTGTAGTTGTGTAGGGCCCTACACAACTACCACACGGTTGGAGCCATGAATTTAACATCACCCTTTAATTAATTATCTTGAGTAAATATTCTTAGGATTTTAATAAGTCTTTTAGTAGACATTCATACCATTAATCTGATGCCAAGTGGGTTCTCATTATGTATTAGCTGATTGGAGTAAAATCATGATGTTGATTTTACTCCTTATTTTCAAAATTCCGTTGATTTACTTAAAATGATTAATTAAAAATATAAAATATGAGAATTCATGTAATATTTTTACATCATCAGTTCCCTTAGTATGTGACGGAAATACTGATTTCTTGAAGTCCCACAATTATATATTCAAAGTATTTTAAGATATTTTACAAATAGTAGTTATCTTCTTTTTGACATATTTGGTATTTTTAATTATATTTTACAAAAAATATGTAGAAAGTTTATTGAATTATTTTTATATAATTTTATGTATTTTTAGATTATCTACTATCCCCAGGGACATTTATTAAATATATAGTATGTCCCTGTCTAGGTTGTAGCACCTTTAAATGGTACCTGGTCTTCTCAAGTCGCCTGTCACTCTGTCAGCCCATAGTCCCGCAGCTGCATACTTTTCAGATGCCCGGGGCTGCATACACAGCTTGTCAAGGTACGCTGTCAGGTTGGTAGTGCTCCTGCTCAGCCGCGCGCAGGTGTATTGGTTGCCGCGGCTGCGGGCAGGAATTGTGACAGAACACATTTCCATGTGTAACTCTTAAAATATACACAACACCTCAATTCTGACTGAATTTTAGGTGTGAAACCTATACATGACAATGTGTGTGCAATATTTAATTTGGCAAAAAAGTCCCATAGTGTTGCCGTAGTATTTTGGTCTTTTCTTTCTTTAATTATTAAAAATATAAGGAGTTGGATTAGAAGGGTGGGGTCAGTGAGCAACCCTACCTAGCTTTGGATGGAAAATCCATTTCTGCAATAATATTCATGGATTTTCTACTTCTTCTTAAGTTAAATTTAATATTCTTATTTATGTCATTTCTGTTACTTTTGCAGCTTTCTCTGCAATAGTAGCAAGCTGAAAAATCCCTTTGAAGATTATTTTGAATAAAGGTTGTATTATAACTGATACTATCAGTTTCAAGGAAACTGCCAAGATTTGTTTTGCACATTTCTGGCTTCCCAAAACGCTGAAAGGAAAGGCCAGATAGGCTGAGGCAAAACGCAGATGCGCAAGGGAAAGAACATTTGGTTCTTTTCATGTGACATGTCACCTGTATAAGTTTTCCTGTGCAGGTTTTGCTCAAACCAGACATCAGATGGAAGTTCTTGTCACCACACCCCTCACATGAATTTAAACCAGTCAAGCAAACCTCCAGAGTTAGAGCATAATTATGTGGTATTGGTCTGAATCAACTGTAATTGAGTTGATTTTGGTTGTGGAACTTGTTGATGTTGAGATTTATTCCAACTCCTTGTTTTTTCTTTTATTTTCCATACTCTTTCTTTTCTTTCTTTTATCCTTTTCAATGTTGTCAATTTTCATTACTCTTTGTGCGCATGCGCAATCTCATGGTTTTACCATCCACAGTTGCAAATAATTCAAACCCACTGTCAAGATATCCAAGAGGAGCAACCATGAACAGCTGATCCAATACTGGGAACCAATCATTTTTCAATAACCTCAGTTTCTCTCCAATTGCACCATCACTCAACAAGCCAACCAGAAAACTACCTCATTTACTAAAATCAAATCAAGAAATACAGCAGCCAGCTTAATCTAAGTAATAAAATCAACTGAAAAATCATCAATCAGTCAAAACACTTCCCTCTCTCTTCCAGATCCCTCAAGGCACTTCATCTGCATCCAATAAACCCAGGCTGTCTCTTTCACTCTCAATTCCGGTTTCCTCAATCAAGTCTCATCTCTGTGGTATAATTAATTAGACTCATTGGCCTTTCCAAGACTCTCCTCTTTTTGTTCCAATCTTTTCTTTTCTTGTCTTTTAATTATTTTTTTTGCCTTACTTAATCATTACCTATAAGAAATAACAGCTTGTTCTTGGTTACCAATTCAAAGCTTAACATGTTTTAAAGCCTGCACCAATCAAAATCATGGATTGAATGGGACCTTCATCAACACCAGGACTAGGGGGGACTCAACCAAATACAAATCATTAGCCATCAAGTCATTAATCAAATGGATGCCGCTGCTGACTTCCAAAAACTACAGTATGTGGCGGAAAAAGATCAAAAAGCTTTTCGAATTGAGGGGCATCTTCAATATCATGAATGGTGACCCAAATATCTTTATTCAATTAGACAAAGACACAAACCAAGGATTTTTTGATCATATCCTTGATAGACTCAATCCAAACACCTACAACAAAATAATTGAAAAAATGAAAAAGGAAAATGCTAGACTAATCTGGATTAAAACCCAAGAGAATTTTGCATCATCTTAATTGGCAAACCAAGCACTTGTTTTCAAAGGTTTCCTTCACCTGGCCATGGAGTCCAACATAGAGGTGTTTGTAACTTCTGTCAATTTATATCTCAAGAAGATGATGGAAGTTGGCATCAACCTTCCTTCCAACATCATTTCTAATCTCATAATCTTCAGATTCCCTCCAACAATTCAGAGCATGAAGTCTCAAATCATGAACTCCACCGGAAATATGAATGTCAATTTTTTACTCAAACATCTTATCCAACACAAGAACAAAGCAATTACCCAAGGTGAACAAGGCAAACCATTTTATGTTGCTTTTTATAGAAGACTGAATTGCAAGAATGGACAACACAATCTGGCTGTTACCTCCCGCACAGCCAGTTCATTCTGGTTCCAATTTCCTGAGCTTAAGCAGCCTAATATCCACAATCCCAGATAAAATTCAAAAACAAAAACAAAAGAAAAGGCCCACTTCTATTTGTTGTTCTGTGGAGTAAATTCTTCCGCCTCATCCAATTCCATCTCCCCTCAGAAATTCATTCTTGATTCCAGGTGTTCCATACACATGATGATCAAAAAAACTCTTTCACGACTTTTAAAAAAAGAAAAAGATCAGAAAAAATAAATACTAGGAAGAGGGATGCTGCAATAAATGTACATTGGACTGGCAAAGCAGCTATAGCCACAAGAGAAACCAACTTTCTACTATCCAACATTGCCTGGGTACCAGAATCAACTGTGAATCTGATCTTGGTAGGAGCACTCAAGACCCAAGGAGCCAAACTTCAAGTCAACTCAAAAAAAAAAGCACATTCACTCTGACAATTAATAACTCTACACTTCTCTGCAGTTTGATTTTCAAAAATTTATTTGTGATTGATATGACCATTGGCCCTAAGAGAGCCTATTACTCAAATGGTGATTCCAAAACTATTCACCACTTGTTAGGCCACAACAGTATTTTTAAAATGTAGAAGTACCTGAAACTCAACATTCCCAGATCTCAAAAGGAGTCCTTTGAGTGTCTAAGCTGCAAAAAATACAAAATACCTTCAATCATCAACAGGATATTGCCCAGAGCAGTTTTGAGAAAATAAATCTAGAACTTGTTGCAACCCAATGGCAAAAAGAGGTTTCCATTAAATTCTACCTTTTTTCAACTCTCATTCCCAGTACAGAACAGGTTTTCAATTGAAATTCAAGATAAACATGGCCAAATTACTTATTTTTTTGATAGCAAAAATCAACACCAGAAGACTAACCAATACCCAAAGGAAGTATTTTCCAACAGAGTCAAGGAATTTTTTAATCAAATAATTCAAGAATACTACAGGTCTCACCATATCAATCAGGTAGTAAGTGAACCATACAACTTGCAAACAACAGATGGGTTCAACAAGGTGACAGAACTGTAATTGAAGTCACTTGAGCTACCCTATACAACTCAAATATTCCCAAGTCCCGCTGGCACAAAGTTGTCAGAGGTTGCTTCCTGATGCTCAACCAAATACAAAATAAAAAAGTTGGAGAATCACCCTGGAAGTGGATGCATAAGAAAGACCTTCCTAAAAACTACATCAAACCTATTTTCACTGGTCTTACTTACCAAATCAAAAAAACCAACGTCAAATCCAAATTGCATAAACAAGACACTTGGAAATATGTCCTGCATGATGCTTACCTATGTGAGACTCCCTGAGAACTTCTTTTTTCTTGCTTATTGGCATCCTGGTTTCATCCAAAACCACCTCCCCTAAATCCCCATATGAGCTCATCTAAAATACTTTCAATCACCTTGCTCCCCTTCATCCATTTAGTTCTGTAGCTCTTCTTCATTTCCTAAATTAGAAGCGCCTCAATTTAGAAAATTGTGTGGAAAAAATGATTTTCCTTCAATACCAGGACAACTGATGCAGATATATCTTCTGTAGCAACCCAAATAAGACTATTAGCTACTGCAACTCCACCAAATTCTCAAACACTTATCCTGAGCCTTTTGTCCCAATCCCAACCACCACAGAAATTATTGACCCCACCTTACCAGTGGTTGATCTCCACCTGGGCAAGCACCCAAGAAAGCAGATTTGTGGAGAACAAGCTTCCCAGATCAATCACATTCCCATCCAATACAACCTCAGCATACCTACCTCCATTGGACAAGCTCTGCCTGAGTTGTATCAAGCCATTTGGCCGGCACCAATAAAAAAATAAATCAACCAGCTGTTTGACATAGGCTTGTAGACTATGGTGTAATGACTACAGGGGATGAAGTTCATTGGGGAAAATTACATTCTCAGTGTGAAGCAGAAACCTGAGGGTTCAATTGATGCACCTAAAGCTTGGTATGTTTCATGGCCACAACTTGACTCAGTTTCCTCAGCCAGCCTCAGTCTTCAGTACAATCCACCTTCTACCCCTGGATCTACATGCTGCACCTCCTGGAGTATCCCCCTGCATGCCCTCAAGGTCCTAATCAACATTCCCAGGCTCCTCCCTCTCTTTCTTTCTCTATGGACTTGGTGTATCCTCATCTCTCCTTCAACTCTATCTGGCATGAGAAGTACATACTGTAAACCCATAGTACATACTCCTGGCTGGAAAGCCCATACTACAGTTCAGTACATGCCCTACCTTTCTGGAAAGGCCTGTTACCAAATCTGTCAATCCACTGCCTCAAGTCCAATTGGTCAACATGTAATAACATGGGGCATCCCTGCCCCAGCACCAGTCATCCCTCCTCAAGGCCTTCCTTCAGTTCTCACATATACTGGCTTCTCTCCCCTTCCTGGACTAATTCCCCCCATGGAATTAGTATACTACTTCTTATTGGTTAGTACCCTCCAATAAGTGTCATCTCATCACAAGAAATCCAACACATGCTACCTTACTCATCTCACCTACCCCTTTGTTGTTAATCTTATAGAATTAAGTATTCAAACTACTTCAGAGCCTTACACCTGGATTTTCCTCCTTCTTATCCTTGTCATTTCTCTTTCTATCCTCATTGCAATCTATCTCAATTCTCAATCCTGAGTTCTGTGAGCAGTAGTGCCTGTGCCTTCCGCCCCTTGCACACCAGGGTCAGTTGTGACATTGTACTAATTCCTTCCCCTCAATTACTGCCCTTCTCTATATCTCTATAGACCTATCCCATGCATCTGATTCCATCTTACAGATATCACTACCTACAGTATTTGTGGGCTAGTGTGTGATAAATTCTAAAAAGTGTGTGACCTTTCACTTTTTTGAAAGGAGTTCCCTGCAGAAATATCCATTCCCAACTTCACCCCTTAACTGGCCTTTAAATGCAAATTTGACATAAATTTGGTGCTTCAATGGTTTTTTCAAACTTTGACAGTGCTTTGATGGGATTTTGAGGCTTTGACGCTACTTTTAAGCCACTTTAAAGGGTCCAATAGGTTTGACAAACTCCAATGCAACATTGACTTTGACTTCAACTGCTTTGACCTTCAACCTTTGACTTTGACCACTTTGAAATTTGACTTTGACTGCTTTGACATGCTTTGACAGATGTTTTACAACCTCAAGATACCATTTGGGGGCCATTTCTCTGTCCCAATTCCCTTCTCTGGGTACTTCTCTTGGGTCACCTCCCTACAGAATAAGTGGAAACCATTCCTCCTTGAAGTGCACAACCTTCTGTCATCACCAGTCCACCTTTAACCATGGCCTCCAGAGGAATTGGTACTACCTTAGATGTTCAGAATCAGGACCAATCTAATCCTCAAGCTCATGGACTTTGGGGGAACTTTTCCAACCTCCCAGCACCCGCTTCCAAAACTATTGATACTGGTATCCTTCCACCAGATCCTCCTAGAGCTTCCCTATCTCCTGATCCTCCTGTTGTCAGACCTTTTACTAATTTTTAAATTGGTCAATATCCTCAATTAGGCTATGATTTGTATTTTTGTTTGTAAGATCCCAGCTTAATTACTCTCCCTGAGGATGAGGAAGATTAAGAGGAAGAGAGTGTAGACTCAGTCTTTGATTCAAGGATACTTATTAATCTTAATTCAGCAACCTCTGGACCTCAAGAAGAAGCTTCCCAACCTTCTGCTTTGACTTCAATTCCTGCACAAAGAAAACCTCCCTCTCAATATCCTTCTGTGGAACCTACCCTCCTAGCCTTGCTCCAAACCATGACTTCAGCTGTATCCAAAATCTTTCATCCCCCAAAAACTAGCACTTCCCACTCTGGAACCTTCAAAGTTCAATTGATTAACCCGCCTGAAAAATCCAAATTCAACAATCCCACTAAGCTCAGACCCCTTTTACAAGCTTGTGAAATCATCTTTGCAAACAAAAAGGGGAACGTTTGTGTGGATAGGTGGAAATTTTTGTTTTCTGTCTCCTACTTATCTGGGAACATAAGCCATTGGATCCAACCCTACCTGGCTCACCTCTCCAATCAAGAGCCTTCTTTCATGCTCAACTCCTGGCACCACTTCATAGAGAAACTTCAAATTCTCTTTGGTGATTGTCTGGAAGTAGCCAAAGCAGAGAAAGAACTTGTGAACCTGAAGATAAAGGACTCTGGATATGGCTCAACCCACATCACATAATTTTGATCCCTTATGACTAAAGTTTATGGCTTGGGCCATAGATCCTTCTATTTCCATTTTTGGAAAAGCCTTCCATTTTGAATTCTGGACAAACTAGCTGGCTATGATAGTTCTTTGGACACACTTCAAGACCTTATGGATGTAGTTTTGGGTTACAACACTAGGTACCACCAAAAATTCAAGGAAAATTCTTTCCATCCAATCCACTCTAAACATCAAAACTACTCTCAACCCCAAGCCAATTTCTCTTAGTCTGAAAATTGCAAAGGTACAGCCAAGAAGAAAGACAAATTGTAAAAGAAGAAAGTTTCCTCAACCAAACCTACCTTGGACTTAGGTCCTGATGGCAAGCTCAAGTCTGAAAAAAAGGCAAGAAGGGAGAAGGAGGGACTATGCATGTATTTTTTAGGGAAGCACAAGACGGAAAACTGTAAAAATAAGCCTGTCTCCAATTCCTCTTCTAACCCCAACTCTTCTTCTACTTCAAAGACAAAAAAAATTAGGTGTTTCTCCTGTTTTAATCCAAGATTATCACTCTACCAATGGTAGGGTACAAATTATAAAAAAATGTTGCTCTGAACAACTTTCTAAAGGCTTATGTTTCATTCTCTTTCACCAGGACTTTATTTATAGCGTTTTGATTGATTCAGGTGCTACTCTATCTGTAATGGCTAATACTATGGTTCTAAATTTTTCCTTTGAGTCTACTCCTTTGGGAAAACCTATTCCTATTTTTGATTTCAGTACTCACAATTCACCCTCTAAGCTAATCACCCACAAGGTAGCTTGGGATATTTTACTTCCTTCTTTTTCTAGCTTTGAATGGGAATTCCTTTTAGTCAATGCACCATTCTCAGAAGATATCATCATGGGAATCAAATTTGTTCATCACTGGAATCCTGAAGTGAACTGGAAGATGGGATCAATCAACCCAAGACACCAACCAACTGGAAACCTTTCCTCCAACTTTGTTAAACTCAACATGGTCAACCTACCTTCAGCTGGTTTCTCCTCTACTCTGCCTTTGGCACTGCAATCCAATGCATTTCCCCTCAATTCAAAATCATTCCCCAATCAAAACACCATCAAATTTCCTTTGAGTTCAAAAATATCCCATCTTGCTTGGATATTCACTGATCCCCTGACCATTTCTCTGGATAAAGAATCTAGGAATTCATCCTTGCACATCATGAAATTGGTTACCTCTTCTAACATCTCTGTTACTCCCCACAAAGACACTTCAGTTGAGTGGGATGATTTTGATATTGATGAAGATCCTGAATAATAGAAACTGTGTTAGAGAATGTTCCTGCTGATCACCATTTGTTTTCAGATGTTTTCCCCAAGTTGAAAGCAGATCAAATTCCTCCTCACCACTCTTACAATCACAATATTGAACTGGAAGGACCTCTACCTCCATTTGGGCCAGTCTACTCCCTATCTCAAAGTGAAAAGTCTACCCTACAATTCTACATAGCAGGGAATGTAGAGAAAGGTTTCATCTGTTCCAGCACTTCAAGCAATGGAGCAAATTTTCTTTTTTTCAAGGAGAAGGATGGGAGTTTGTGGTTATGTGTTGATTATTGCAAGCTTAATGCTGTTACAAGGAAGAACTGTTATCCCCTTCCTCCAATGACTTTTTTACTTACTGTCTTTTCAGGTTCTTCTATCTTCACCAAGATTGACCTCAGAGGCGCTTACAACCTTTTGTGCATGAAGGAAGGAGATTAACACTTGAAAGCATTCAGATATCAGTTTGGAAGCTATGAATACCTGGTTATGCCTTTTGGCCTTACTAATGCTCCAGCTTCTTTCCAAAATATTATCAATGATATCCTTTCTGACCTCCTCACAATTTATGTGGTGGTTTATCTTGATAATATCCTTATTTTCTCTAAGAATTTACAGGAACAAATTGTTGTAAAAACTGTGTCCTCAAGCTCCCACTTGAGACTGAAGCCCACCTTTCTGGCATCCCGGTACAGGTGCTCCATTCCTGGCTCAACTCCAACAGACCTGCACACACGGCTCTCTTCTCCTCTCAGCTATCTAACCACAATTGGGATGAAGCTTTGACCACACCTTTGATCATCATCCACATTTTTCTCCATTGCTTATTCCCTTCCATTTCTTATTCTATATTTCTCACACTCATAACTACCAAGTACCACCTCCACAAATTGATCAAGTCTGGAAGCGTCTCAAGGGGGTAAAGATTGATTCAAAGCATCTCGAGTAATCCATGGCCATGCAATGATTAAACCCAATCCACAGATCCTTGGCCGCAACTCAGAAGACTTCAAGACAACTTCCTTTCATCTGAGGACCTTAACACCTAAATGTCTGCGCTTTTCACTCAGGCCATGAAGAAACTTGGCACGTGCTGATTCAACAATCAATCAGAATTTCATTGCTTCTGTTGGTTTGATCTTTTCATCTTGATCCTAGTTTTGTCAAATACTGTTGTTCATTTCATCTCATCATTCTTTTTGTTGAAATCAATCCAGAGGTCCTGGCTTCCAGTAATCTTCTTCTCACGGTTAAAAGCCAAAACAAATCATCAAGATGACCAATTACCACTCAACACCATGACCTGGGGGCGACAGCACAATGCAAAAAATCATGCTCAAGACACTCGTAGAATCAACTCCTCTCCTGAATGAGGACAACTACTCCATATGGAAGGTCAAAATGGAAAGTTTATTTGATCTATGAGGCATCCTCCACATAATGGAAAGCACAAGAAGTGATGTTCAGCTAGATCCCAAAATCAACAAGGACATGGCCCCCTTTTTGTTAGCCAAGCTAGAACCAGCCACACATACCAACATCATCAATGCCAGAAATGTACGCAATGCCAAAGAAATCTGGATTGCAACTAAGAGCTACTTTGCCTCATCCCAATCAGCAAATCAAGCAAGAATCTTCAACTCATTTTTGTATCTTCCCTTCAGTGAAGACAATATCAATAAGTTTGTAACCAATGTGCAACTCAGTCTCAACAAGCTCTTGGAAGTGGGAATTGAGCTACCCTTAGACATACTCGCGTACCTCATACTTTTCAAATTCCCATCCACTCTCAAAAGTATTGCATCTCAAATAATGCATGGTGAAAAAGAAATAACTGTTGAAAGAGTCCTGGATCACCTTGTACAACACAAGAACAAAATAGACGCAAAGGTCAATGAAGGAGCATCTACATCCAAAGCCAACATGAACCTTTACTCAAGCTATCCATGCTGCAAGAATGGTGTCCATAATCCAGATGTCCAAAACCATCCTTGTGAGAAGTGTTGGATTGAATTTCCAGAACTTTGACCGAAAGGATTCAAATCCCGAAAACCAGAAAAGAAGAAAAAGGAGGAAGTCTCAAATTTCTTCTCTTACTATTTCTGCTTTACCAACCTATTTTCAATGGATTCAAAACCTTTCATCTTAGACTCAGGATGTTTGATTCATATGCTAACTAATAAAGACTGGTTCAAGAGGATGAATGCTGAGGACGGGTCAAATGTGATCAAAACTGGAAAACCCGGGGCATCACTCAAAATAAAAGGAAGAGGAACGGGATTGATCAATACTACCTCCGGAACTCTCAAGCTTCAGAATGCTGCCTGGAATCCGGACGCCTGCGTCAACCTACTCTCAATGGGTGCATTTCTCAAGGAGGGAGCAAAGTTGATCATGAACAATTGAGCGAATCCGCCCACCTTCAAACTGGTCGCTGGTCAGTCAACCATTCTGCAAGGGAAGATTTTCAACAACCTCCTGAATGTAGAAGTGGCCTCAAACCAAAGTTTTCATAAGGCCAACAATCCTGAACTGGAAAAGGTCAACAAACTCCACCTTAAACTTGGGCACACAGGAATCACCAGAATGGAACAGCTCTTAGGAAAATCAATCTTGGCAAACACAAAGACCAACTTTTTGTGCCCCAGCTGCGACAAAAGCAAGATTACACAAGCAAGCTTAAAAGGCTTGTCAGCGAAGGCAGAAAAAGTATTCCAGCGTGTCCATGCTGATTTGATTGGGCCAATCTCGCCAACATCAAAAAGCGGATTTCAATATTCCCTAGCAATGGTCAAAAAATTCAGTGGGTACATCATCTCATTCCCTTTAAGAAATAAGAGTAACGCAGCGGAAACAATCAAGTTCATTCTCTCAAACTAATACAATCGGCTTGTTAGATTTTGAGTTTATATATATGTGAATTTCACTGGAGTTTAGAGTGTAATTGATTGGATTGATGTGATCTTATTATTTTTATCTTAAATTACTCAAACAACAGGTAAAATATAACTAGGCTGTGTTATAACCAAGATAAATTATATCTGTTATTTAATAGGGGATCTTGTGTTGTAGTATCATGATTGTCATACTGTCTAATCATAGAATTTCACTTACCATGTCACTTAAACTGCTTATGCTAATTTTACCTTATTCATTTTGTACTCAACCACTTGTTGGCCAATCATGTATTTAGTCTATATAAACCATGGTGCTCTCAAGTGGAATTCATCATCTGTTCATTCACCAAACCAACCGGAGTGCCCATTTCCTCCTGTCCTGAGATCTGTTACGCTTGACATTATAAGCTCCTTCCATTCATTTCTCTTTACCTTTAATTTAACCAGAGCCCAAGCTCTTTTTATTTTTTACACGGCTCAATTATTTCCCCTTGGAATTCTGCTGTGACGGGGGATCCGAATTCATAGGGAAGGATCTCACTTAATTCCTCAAGGACAAGGGGATTTGCAGAGTAATCTTGGAACCATATCATCCTCAACACAACAGAAGAGATGAAAGAGCAAACCAAACTGTAGCCACATCCGTCAGAGCAACCTTTGCTTTGTAAAAACTTCCAAAGCACTATTGGCATGAAGTCATCCAAAGATGTACCCTGGCTCTCAATCAAATACCCAACTCTGAGGGTCTCACGCCATGGGATCTAATGCATGGACGACCGTTGCCAATCAACTATCTACAACCAATAGGAAGCAGCCTCTATTATCTGGATCTTGGGAACCAGAGGCCAAGGAATTTTGATGAAAAAGGCTTACCTGGAAAACTCATTGGATATGTCCCCAAGCTCCTATCCTACCAAGTTTTAACCAACACCGGCAGTGTCATAGAAACCAAGAATGTGAAGTTCAACAAATCTCCACTGACGGTATCGGACAAGTATCCTACCAATCAAAATGAACCCACCGTGGATCAAACTAACCCTTCAATCAAATCTCCAAAAAACTCCAAAATTCAGACCAAGGCAGACCCTGCCGTCAAAGAAGAATCCTGAGAGTCCAACTCAGAACCAGAAGACAATGACAATGATGAATTCATACAAGAACTAGTTCCAAAGTCGCTAACTCTTTGGAATCTTCAAGAACTGAAACCTCCAGAACGGTACGGATACTTCTCCAAATCAGTTCTCAAATCACCTGAAGAAGCTCTTTGCTCTCCTGTCTGGTCCAAGTTGCTACACAAGGAGCTGAACACCTGCCAAGACTTCAAAGTCTGGGAAGACTATGAAGGACCCAAGCCAAGCAACTTGCTCAACGTCACTTACGCATTTCAAATCAAAGAAAACACACATGGTGAAGCCCCAACTGACACGTCAATAGTCTGTGTGCAAGGATTAAATCAACGCTACAAAATTGACTACTTCAAGACCTATGCCCCCACAGGCAAGGTGGCATCTCTAAGGGCAGTTTTACTGCTAGCGGTTGATCTTGATTTGGAAATTTTGCAATTTGAAGTCAAAGGAGCTTTCTTGCACGCTCCACTGGAGGATGACGTGTTCATAAGGCGACCAATTGGCTTGACTAGACAAACATCAATTCTCAAGCTCAACAAGTCCCTATACGGGCTCAAGCAAGCACCAAAGAATTGGTAAAAAATGTTGAGCGAATGGATTCAAGATCAAGGTTTCACCCCCTCTGAAGCAGACCCATGTCTCTACGTAGGGACTAATCAAAAATCAGCCATTTTTGTCCATGTAGATGATCTTCTGGTGGTAGGAAACGTCAAAAGATTCAAAGACTCATTTCTCAATAAATTCAAGAACTTGTCAGCTCACCCTCCTTACACCTTACTTGGAATGAAGGTAGAACAATCTCCAGAAGTTATAAGGCTTTCACTTCCAATGCACATTGATAGGGGTCTGGCTGAATTGGATCTTACAGACTAAAAGCCCAGGAGCACTCCCTGCACTCCTGGAATCCATCTCATACCAGCCAGAATTGACGAGATAGAGGAATTTAATAAGCTGAGGGTATCCTATAAATCTCCCATTGGAAGACTCAACTTCATAGCTGGACTTGCTCGGCCCAACATTAGCTATGCTGTGTCATCTTTGGCAATGTTTTCCAAAAAACCTTGAATCGCTCACTGGAATGAGGTTCTCAGGGTATGGAAGTATCTCGGAAGTACCAAAAATCAACAACTTCTGATCTCCAGGAAAAATAACTCCAACAACCTCATCTGCTACAGCAACTCAACTTGGGCTGACAATCCAATAACTAGAACCTTGCAATTGGGGTTAATCTGCTTCTACCGGGGATCACCTCTCTACTGGACTAGTCGACGCCAGAGAAATATCACATAATCATCAACCAAGGCCAAATGTAATGCCCTCAGAAACGGTCAACTTGAATGCAGATGGATCAATCACCTGATCCATGAACTCTGGAGAAAGCCCATCAAAGCAAGCATCCACATGATCAAAAACAAAGGTTTGGACAACAAAATAAAAAATTTTGGAAGCAACTCAAAAACAAAATTTATTGACCTGAAGACCAAAGGACTATGAGAGGATATTTCCAATAAAGCAATCATGGTCCAACTCATCAGATCAGATCAGATGGTAGCTGACAGACTCACCAAATCCGCCAATAAAACTTCAATTCTACGACTAATTCATCATGTCAGTACTTAGACCTCTCACACTTTGAATCAAGGAGGGCTGTTGTAAAAACTGCGTCCTCAAGCTCCCACTTGAGACTGAAGCCCGCCTTTCTGGCATCCCGGTACAGGTGCTCCTTTCCTGGCTCAACTCCAACAGACCCGCACGCATGGCTCTCTTCTCCTCTCAGCTATCCAACCACGAGTGGGATGAAGCTTCAACCACACCTTTGATCATCATCCACATTGTTCTCCATTGCTTATTCCCTTCCATTTCTTATTCTATATTTCTCACACTCATAACTACCAAGTACCACCTCCACAAATTGATCAAGTCTGGAAGCGTCTCAAGGGGGTAAAGATTGATTCAAAGCATCTTGAGTAATCCACGGCCATGCACTGATTAAACCCAATCCACAGATCCTTGGCCGCAACTCAGAAGACTTCAAGACGACTTCCTTTCATCTGAGGACCTTACCACCTAAATGTCCGCGCTTTTCACTCAGGCCATGAAGAAACTTAGCACGTGCTGATTCAACAATCAATAAGAATTTAATTGCTTCTGTTTGTTTGATCTTTTCATCTTGATCCTAGTTTCGTCAAATACTGTTGTTCATTTCATCTCATCATTCTTTTTGTTGAAATCAATCCAGAGGTCCTGGTTTCCAGCAATCTTCTTCTCACAAATTTCTCATGTGTGTGAAGTACTGACCAGAGTCAGGAAGAAAAAGCTCTATTCCAAGGCCTCCAAATGCAAATTCCATTCACCTTCTGTGGACTAACTTGGCTATGTCATCTCAGGGGATAGTATATTCATGGACACAAATAAATTAAAGACCATCCTTTCTGGGCCAGTTCCTGAAACAGAAGGGCCTTGCAGTCTTTCCTTGGATTTTGTAACTTCTATTGCAGGTTTATCAAGAACTACTCTAAAAAGGTCTCCCATCTCACCTCCATTGCTGGAAACAGCTCTCCCTTTTCCCTCACTCCTGAATCTTTGCAACAATTCAAAAAAATCAAGCAATCCTTCACCCAAGCTCCAGTCCTTTTCCATTTTGATCACCTCCTGAGAACTTATTTTGAAACTGATGCCAGTGACTATGCCCTGAGTGCTGTTCTGCACCTGGTGACTGCTTAAAATACTAAACATCCTATTCCCTTTGACAGCAGAAAAATTTCCAGTGCTGAACTCAACTATTAAATCCATGAAAAAGAACTCCTTGCCATTGTTTTTGCCCTCCAGCAATGGTGTGCCTACCTCTTTAGTGTTACTGACCCCTTTGAAGTTTTGAATGATCATTCTTCCTTGAAGTATTTTATGTACTCCAAGTACCTTACCAGGAGGCAAGCTTTTTGGGCATAGTTTCTCTCTGAATTTAATTTTGTGATCACTTACAGGCCTGGAAAGTTTTCAATCATCTCAGACATCCTGTCACATTGGGAAAACTTGTATCCAGTGGTGGGAACATCATATTCTGAAAAGAATGCTGGAAATTTTTGACAGCTTCTGAAAAAAAATGAAGTTGATGCTTCTAAATTTTTTTTCTTTCTGCTAATTAACTTGATGGTTAACTGAGTGAATTGACTTCTGGTCAACAATCTTATAAGTTACTTCAAGGTATCATCAAAAGTTTGAATAAGAATGAGGAAGGAGATTATTATTCCTTAGACCCCTTTAGTGGCTTACTCCTGTTTCAGTGTAAAGTGGTCATACCTGACCAAGATAACAATTTTAAACAGAGAATAATTTATCACAGACATGATTCTCCTCTTGCAGTTCACCTGGGCCAAAACAAGGCCCTCCACCTTATTGAAAGGTCTTTCTATTGGAATGGAATGTCAATATATGTTAATAACTATGTTTCAGCCTGTTACCTTTGCAAAAGGAGCAAGTCAAGGAATGAAAGTAAACTAGGACTAATCAAACCTCTTCCAATCCCTGATTGCCCCTGGATCTCTATCTCTATGGACTTTATCTCTCAACTCCCTCTCTCCAATGGATTTGATTCTATCCTTGTAGTTGTGGACCGTTTCTCTTAGATTGCCCTCTTCATTAAAACAATCATTACACTGACTGCAGTGGAATTAGCCAAACTCTTCATCAGCCATGCCTTTTCCAAGCATGGGCTGCCTACTGACATCATAAGTGACCAAGGCTTCTTGTTCACCTCTTTATTCTGGAAAACACTTTGTGAGAAGCTACAGATCCAAACAAAACTCTCCCCAGCTTACCACCCAGAAACAGATGGTCAAACTGAAAGATTCAATCAAGTAGTGGAACAATATCTTTGAATGTACACCGGTTATCATCAGGGAGACTGGGATAATTGGCTCCCCTTGACGGAATTCTCTTACAACAGTGTCCACTCTTCTACCCTCCAATCACCCTTCTTCACTCTCTATGGAAGGAATCCTATCTTTGACTTCTTTCATGTGTTGGATAGGCAAATTGCTAATCATTGCTTGGATTGGATTCAGAAGAACCAGATTCAACTTAAAAAATATTTACAAGAGTAATGGTTAAGTATAAGAACTATTCTGAACTTAATATAAAAGAAATTCCAAAAGTTATTTCTCCTGGCAATAAAGTTTGGTTATCCGCAAAGAATATCATTACTAAAATACCTTCCAGGAAGCTCTCTGAGCATTGGTTGGTTCCTTTTCTCATTATTGAGAAAATAGGATCTTATGATTTCAAACTCCAACTCCCTGATAAATAGTCATCCATCCACCCTGTCTTCCATGTTCCACTTCTCAAACCCTACTCCTCAGACCCAAATTCTCCTAGCCACTGACCACCTCAAGATTCAGTGGAAATAGAGGGTAAAGAAGAATGGGAAGTTTCTCAAATCCTGGATTCCAAGATTAGGTGTGGAAAACTCTGCTACTTAGTCAAATTTAAGTTCATTTTAGAAGACTCTGAAAGAACAACATGGAAACCAGTCTCCAATCTCACCAACTTTTCAAACCTTCTCCACAACTCTCACTCCCTCTATCCATCCAAACCTAAACCTTCATATTCCTCCTCATCATCTCCATTCTTACCTTCAATCATCACTCCATTAATTTCTCATCATCATTTCCATTCTCCTCTCTCATAACTAATTCATTTATCTCTCATTCTCAATCAATAAATCCAGCCATACTTCTATTTCATCTTCAATCAATAAAGAAAAATAATTAACTCAAAATAAAATTCTATCTACAACTCCTTCTCAATCTTAGCCACTAAGTTAGCTATTTTAGTGCCCCAAAAACTAGCTAGCTTTATCTTCCTAGTTTCATACTCTTCTCTATCATTAGCAGTATCTCCCATTTCATAAGTCACTCTGGAGAAAGAAAGAAATTCCTCCAACTCTGCTACCACCTTCTATTTCAATTCCTTCCTCTTCCCCTTCTGTTCGAGCTCTTCTCCACTATTCAAACCCCATCCAAATACCATATTGGTTCTAGAATCCTTTGAAAACCTTCCAAGTTGCTCTTTAATTGTCTTCAATTCTCCAACTGGATCATCTTTGATGGCATCCATTGGTCCAACCACCTTTCCTCCAGAGCAAGCATAGAAACCAAATTTTCCAAACTCATTCTGCTAACATCACTTCTGATTCCATCCTTAGCCAAAACCCTTCAAACCAATTTTTCTATATTCCTTGGCCCAGGAGTTTCCTCTTCTACCTCTTCCACTTCAATCTCCTTTCACTTTCTTATTTCCATTACTTCTTCTTCTCCATTTTCTTCTTCTTCTTCTTCAATTTCCTCTTCCTATCCATCCTCCTCATCATCATCAGGCTCTCCAGGAGCATCTTCATCTTCTTCCTCCTCCTCATCCCTCTCCTTGTCTTCAACTTTGACATTTTTGAATTTGATGGGACCAGGGGCTGATTTAACAGGGGGCCTTTTGAAAATTTGAACACCTTTCAAAGTTCAAACATTGACATCTCTTTGACACTTTGATGCTTATTTGACTCCTTTGCCTCTTATTTGACCGCGCTTCAACCAGACCACAACCGCTTTCACCATCCTTTGATGATGCTTGACAGCTTCAACTAAATCATGTCAAACATTGACCAGTTTTACCCTCAATTGTCAAACTTTGACTGATTTGATTTGACCTTTTAAAACTTTGATGGTTTTGATGGTGCTTTGACCACTTCAAAAATGGTTTGACTATCTTTGAAAGCTTTTATGCTGCTTCAAGATTGGTTCAAGGCCCTCTCTAAGCTTCCAGACTCTGCAATCAAACTAATTGAAGATGAGTATGGCATTCCCCAGCAGGTATTGAGCAATTTTGAACTTGGAACATCCTTCTTCAACGTCCCTTCCAAGGACAACTGGCCTTTCTTTCTCATTTCCAACCTTCTCTTCTCCATGCACCTCATTTTACCTTCAAAAGGCTCAACTAGGAAAAGATTCACAGACACCTCTATCAGAAGCAATCCTTCAGAAAGAAAAAAAAAAAGATAGAAGATAAACCACTCACCATCTGTTGGACCTAACCTGCTGGAAACTCCCAGGGACACACTTGAGTCTTCAGGTGCTTCTTTAACTTCAATGCTACCTCCAACATCCTCCTTCACCCATACAACTGTTCCAAGCACCTTCCTTCCAACTTCTGAAGTTCCGGAACAGGGCCTCTTGTAAATTCTGAAATATTCACACTTATCGGACTTGGGGGTGATTCTGGTGGTGCATATCTTCTCTGTTTCAAGGAATCTTTAGCAGAGAGGGTAGTATTCTTTGACAGGATGGTAGCCATTGGTGACCTCCATGGTGAATGAAGGGGTGGGTGATCGGTTGTAGGATGAAAGGGATGGGCAGCTTTCAGGTGTGGATGGTGATGGATAAGTAAGGGGAAAAGAAAAATCAATCATGGTGATGAACTCAATCTACTTCTCACCTTCTCTTATGGGTATCAGGAGCTATCCCTTCCTCTTTGGGGAGGGGGGGGGGGGGGGTACTGTCATGACCACAACTTGACTCAGTTTCCTCAGCCATACTCAACCCTCAGCCAGCCTGAGTCCTCAGTACAATCCACCTTCTACCCCTGGATCTACATGCTGAACCTCCTGAAGTATCCCCCTGCATGCCCTCAAGGTCCTAATCAACATTCCCAGGCTCCTCCCTCCCTCTCTCTCTCTATGGCCTTGGTGTATCCTCATCTCTCCTTCAACTCTATCTGGTATGAGAAGTACATACTGTAAACCCATAGTACATACTCCTGGCTGGACAGCCCATACTCCAATTCAGCACATGTCATACCTTTCTGGAAAGGCCCGTTACCCAATCCATCAAGCCACTGCCTCAAGTCCAATTGGTCAACATGTAATAACATGGGGCATCCCTTCCCCAGAACCAGTCACACCTCCTCAAGGCCTTCCTTCAGTTCTCACATATACTGGCCTCTCTTCCCTTCCTCGACTAATTCCCCCCAAGGAATTAGTATACTACTTCTTATTGGTTAGTGCCCTCCAATAGGTTTCATCTCAGCACAAGAGAGCCAACCCATGCTACCTTACTCATCTCACCTACCCCCTTGGTGTTACTCTTATAAGATACAGTCTTCAAACTCCTTCAGAGCCTTACCCCTGGATTCTCCTCCTTTTTCTTGTTTTCATTACTCATTCTATCCTCATTGCAATCTATCTCAATTCTCAATCCTGAGTTCTGTGAGCAGTAGTACCTGTGCCTTCTGCCCCTTGAATTCCAGGGGCAGTCATGACAGTATTTTTCCAAATGCTTTCACCAGAAAATGGGATTTGAATGCTACAAGAATTTTGCCCTGATGGCTTCAATCTCTGCTCTATTTCTACTTCTGGCAATGAAAATTTCAAACAAATGACTTATCAAGATTTTTGAGGTTTCTCTGGCCTATTTCCACTCACCTATTAGCAAAAACTTTTTTTTAAGCCCCCTTGTCCACTTTTGTCCAGAGCCCCCAGGCAAAGCTATGCTCCTGAATCAATCACTTTATTGTACTTGCCAGGTGGTCCATTTCTGGTGGATTTTATTTAAAGAATTTCTGGCCAACCTTGATTTTGAAGGTAGCTCAATTGAACAAATGGTTTACCTGAACAAGAAGGCCAGAAAAATCCTGGCTATCTGGCTGCATGCTAATGATGGGCTGGTAGTAAGTAACAATATGGAGTTACTGAATTCTTTGCAGGAAAGGATGGCAGCAATGTGGGGGGGTTTTATGTATAGTTCAAACTAGACATATGTAATATGTCACAAGCGGATATCATAGAAAACCGGGACACTTGTACTTCCTATTGTTGTGATAGGTCAAACCTGACTACCGGATATCACAGGTTGAGTATCACAGAACATGTGACATATTTATGTACTATATAATCCCAACCCACGCATATTATTGAAATATAAGCTATGGAGTTTCTGTTCCATATTTACCATATCTACTGAGCAATCTGTCTCTACAGGTTTAAAGCCTGCTGTCTTTTTGTGACATTTTTTGTTTTTCTGTCTTTTTCTTGTACTTGTACCCTTGTGATTGCATCTTCTCCATCTAGTATCATAGAACTCAAACCAATTTATGATACCCCTCCAGGGCCAATCCAGATTCTCAAACCAGTCCAACAACAATTTGGACCACTGAATCAAACCAGCGTCAATTCCACCTGATACCAAACCCCCACATACAACCACAACAACCCAAAAGGACAAGCCTTCTGTTGCAATGACGCCTTCCCATGGTATGATTACTGCAAGAGCAATTTTTTTGGTCAATCCTACCAATTATATTTCAACTTTCAAAACTCTGCAGCAAGATGAGAGTTATATTGACAAATGGATCAGTGGAATCAATAAAATTGGACTACCAATATTTTGAAAAACAAAATTCTTGTCTGATATCAACGATTTGAAGCCCCTTGAACACTACAAGAGTATTTTTCTGAAGTTTTTCTTCACCCTAACTGTTGATCTTGAGTTGAAGACAATCATATCAAACTTCCTGAACGCATTGGAGGCTTTCAAAACCATTTTCAAGAATTTACAACCATTGAAAGAGACACAATAAGTGGAACTCTTGGGCAAACTATTTTTCAAACTGAAAAAAAGGAATCAAGTGGCTCTTCTCACCTGAACCAAATATCAAACATCTTTATCAAACTTGGTCACCTTGGATGCCTGGTACCGGAAAAGTTGATCTTGTTGGTGATTCAAGTGTTGAAGCCTCCACTGGCTGGATTGTCAAGGTCTAAAATTCTCCATAGCATTGGCTCACAACTGGACCACCTTGAAAAACCAACCCCTGGGGACACCCAATCCATTATTAATTTATTCTACATCAAAATGGCCGCAGAAATTTGGCTGAAAACCCATATGTTGTGAATTCTGTGAACCCTTACACTTGGCCTCAACAACATTCAAAATCCCACCCATCTAATGCATTGCGTGATACATCAAACCAACTGCCAAACTCAAGGGCCTACCGCAGAAAACCAATGCCCAATGATATCCAAGCGGTGCATACAAACATCAGTAACAGTAATCTGCCCAACCCCATTGAGTAAAAAAGTTGGTTAGGTGGATCATATGGTATTTCAAGCTTGTCTGGGCACACTAACAAGTCCCCCTTGGCACAGTGCCCAGGGGGCTTGGGTGTGTGCCCAGAATGGTTGATTTCTGCATCAGCTTGCAGTGCAGATCTTGGAGCACAGCCAAGTTCCACTTGGCCAAAGCCAAGCTTTTGGCACCGCCCCCCCCCCTCACTTGCTCCCTCTCCCTTGCTCCCTCCCCCTTTCTCCTCTTTCCCTGATCAGGGCTGGAGGGGATTCAAAATGCTGGATGGTGGATGATAGTCTTCACACATTGAGGGGAGAGAGAGGTTCATTGATGAGAGGATGGATTAAGGTATGGAAGGAAAGGTGACAATGATAATTGATAGGATGTCTTGCCGGAGGGGCTTGCAAATGATGATGGAGTGTGAGGTTTGGGTACCCCCTGTGTGATGGTGATCTGACGGGCGTGTCCAATTGGCTTGGGTATTGGCCAAGACAAATTTGGCCCAACCCACCCAAACTTGGGTGTGTGCCAAGCCAGCTTTAGGGGGTACCACAGAGGCTTTAGGGGGTGCCACAGAGGCTTTAGGGGGTGCCCAGTGCCCTTTAGCAAAAAAGTGGCTAATTTGGGTTGGTTCCCAAAAAGATTGAAAAAATCACACACCAGCATGAATCCTTCCATAAATCCATCCCTCTAGTGAAGCTTCTCAATCTACTTGTGACCAATTTCCTCAGACCATTAAATCCCAAATGCAGCAGCAACAATTATCTACTTATGATCCACAACCATTTATTGACCTTCATTTTTGTACAGGCTTTTAAACTCCATTCTGAAATACCAAAGCTTCTCTTATCCAATGTACAATACCTAAAAAACTGTCTGGGGACCCCCCCCCCTACATATCCAAGCTGACAACGCAAAGGAATGCCACACAAAATCTCTTTTTGACTCCCTTGATTTGCTAGGAACCAAGCTAATCTTCACTTCTCCATACACACCCAAGAAAAACAGCAAGGCTGAGCGCATAAATTAAACTATGGGCAACATGGCCCGGAAAATGATTAAATATGCCTTTTTACCCAACAAATTTTGTTCATTTGCTTACCGCCACGCCTGTTTCATTCACAATTGTCTCTCAAATTCCTGGTAAAACCATAAAACCCTGTCTGGACTTTTGTAACAACACCCCTCCCCATAATGTACCATTCCACCTGTTTGGATCCATTGGCCTAGCACATATTCCAAGAGAGAAACATCTCAAGCTTGACAACCAGGCCAAACGCTGTGGTGTTGTATTCATAAACTTGGATTGGGAACTTTGTTGCGGGCTGTGCGCTCAGCAGTTGGAAAGTCCAGGCTCAGCATTTGGAGCGGGTGGGGCCCACTCTAGGTGGGGCAAGCTCATGAACTGCTAAAATGAAGCAGACCAAGTAATGGAGCCAACCCAACCAGGTTTGCAGGTAGCTAGTTCAGAAAGGGGGAGTGGTTAAATAGGGGGTTTTAATGCGCCGGGAAGGTCTGCGCAAGCATAGGCGTGGACCAATCCAGGGACTACAGGATCCGCAGACGCGCGCGGACAGATAAACACGGGGGCTCCAAGAAGGGCGGCGCCCTCTGCCACGCCATGAGAAGGACAAACTGGACATCCGTAATGGAGGAAGGGTTTGGGTGGTATGGGTTAAGGTTGGGCTAGGGTTCTTGTTATAATTATGGCCAGAAATTGGCTTAGGCAAATGAGCAGTATTTAAAGCAAATGAAATGCTGGACACCTTGTGTCAATAATTGCTGATGGGCTCTCACAATGGGGCAATACGTTGGATGATATTGGTGATGAATTCCATTGGAGGATGAAAACAGCAGGGAGAAGAGCTCCTTAAGTTCAAAAGATTGGCCTCTTGTGAGCCCATGATACAACAAGCCAAAAGGCAAATTTTCCGCTCCAAAAGAGCTCTACAGGCTCTGCAGGCATTTTTACTTGGTTTGGACTACATCAGCCCACATGGCATCAGTCCCTGTACCCTTAAAACCAGCCTATTCCGGTCCTTTCTGGTGTTTCCACGGTTATGGGACTGAACAAGCCCCTGTGCTGTTCAATCCCTGACCTCACATACTGGCTGGTTGCCTCATGCAACCAGCCCCTTGCCATACAAATGGCCAGGTGGGACCCAGGACAAACCTGGGTCCGGTCTCAGACCCACATGGGGGGGGTGACCAGAGGACATGCTGTCCCCCCCCCCTCTTTCTCACAGATACCTGGAGGGATTGGTCAAATCCCCCTACCAGGGGCCCTGGGGGTCAATACCCCCAGGGCGTTGTCATAGAATGGTGGGCTGGGGGTGGTCAGATCCCCTCAGCCCAGTCGCTCCTCCCCCTTGGTAAAGGGGGGGGGGAGAGCGCCCCTTTGCTTTGATGGTGGGGGGGTGGTCAGGTCCCCCCACCACTGGTCACTTTGTTGCGACCAGCTACCTTGTCATTGCCCTAACCACCTAAGGCTCATGGGGGGGTGGTCAATTCCCCCCCACCGCTGGTCACCTCAATGCAACCGGCCTGGGTGACAAGCTGGTTGCTACCAGCTGCCCCCACCACCCCTTGAAATGGCGGGCAAGGGGAGGCAAGGGAGCCAGGGCCATTGGCCCTGGCCCTTGCGGCACCAACAGCCGGCCACCACCCAGTGCAGCAGCTGCAATTGGCTCAACACCCGTGACGACAGCCCCGCGCAGGCTTTTGGGCCCCATAAACGGGCCAAAGGCAAAAACAGCGGCCCCAAGTGGGACGCAAAATGTGCGGCAGCCCCAACCGGGCTGCGACACAGGCGGCGGCCCCAATGGGCCACCCCAAGCCCAAAAACTAAGTAAACCATACTTTGGCGGGCCAGCTCATCTGGCCAAGTATGTCCAAAATAAACCTTGGGCCCAATTATTCCCATACAAGCCCATCTGGATGTATTTGCCCATATACCTCACTGGGCCTGTTAGGGCCCATGTACCAATAGGCCTGTTTCACGCGTTTTGAGGCCAGTTTCCCCAAATCCGTGACATCCACACAGGCCCGTATGGTCTGTGTGAGTGTCCAATGGGCCAGAGAGGCCCATATGTGCATCTTATTTGGATTACACTTATACGTAGCACACGCGTAAGTTCATACATATTTTAACACACACCCTTAATCCAAAAGGGGTGACATCTGGATGTTAGTCACAAAACCTTGATGCTTGTTCCTATCTAAAGCCTTATTCAAGATATCTGCAATCATTGCTCCAGTGGGAATGTACCTCAACACAATCTCCTTTCAGTTAACTGCATCGCAAATATAGTTATAGTGAACATTGATATGTTTTGTTCTTGAATGGAACACTTGGTTTTGTGCCAATGCAATGGCACTCTGGTTATCAGAATACAACAATTAAAACCCTTGTGGCTTATGTGTATCCTCTAAGAATTTTCTCAACCATTTTTCTTCCTGTGAAGCTGCTAAGTAAGCTCTATACTCAGCCTCTGTTTATGAAATACTTATTGCCAATACCTTCTTGGACATCCATGACACCAGATTCTTACCTAAGAATAATACAAATCCACTTTTTTATTCCCTAGTGTTACCATCTGCCCAACTTGCATTGGAATAACCAACAAAATCAAAGTTTGCTGACTTTGTAAACAACAGTCCCAGACTGTGTGTTCCTTTAAGATACCTCATAACTCTCTTAAACGCTGACCAATGCTTCATGCTTGGCTTCTCTAAGTGTTGAGACAAGACACCAATTGCAAAGGCAATATTGGGCCTTGTAAACTGCCCCAAATAATTAAGCAATCCAACAGCTAACCTGTAGTTTTTCCCAGATTGAACAAACTCCAGATAATCCTCATCTGTAGACTTCTCTAAACAAATGTTTGACTGCATGGGAGTACCAAAATCCTTTGCATCTTCTAAGCCATATTTCTTAAGAAGAGCTGCCATGTAATGGCTCTGGTCTAACTTAATACCATTCTTGCTCTCACTGACTTTCATTCCTAGCACCTGTTGCGCCAGACCAAGATCTTTTATCTTGAATTCCTTTTTGAGTGTCTCCATGACTCTCTCTTTACCATTTCCAATAATGATAATTTCATCAACCCATAAAAGCAAAATTACATCCTTGCTTACAAAAAGACAAGGGTTGCCCTCAGATTTCTTGAAACCAATCTGTATCAGTTTCTCACTCATGGTATTATACCACGACCAAGCTGCTTGCTTCAATCCATAAAGGGATCTACACAGCTTGAGGACATATTCCCCTTTATCTGCTGAAAGAAAAATTCTAACACAGATTTTCTTCATGGTTTCTTCTTTAGTATCTACTAACCATTCACAAAAACCATCAGGGATTGACATATAAACAGTTTCCTCCTCTCCAAGTTTTGCATTCAAGTATGCTGTTAAAAAATCAGCTCGTCTTATTTCTTCACCAAACTCCACTGCCAGAGCAATGATGTACCTGAAGGTGGACAGCCTTCCAGTTGGTGAGAAAGTTTCTTGGTAATTGATACCCTCTCTCTGCTTGAAGCCCTGTGAAACACATCTAGCTTTGAATCTTTATAAAACTCCATTTTTGTCAAACTTCTTGTTTAACACCAATCTAGACCCCCCAATGGTCTTTCCTTTTGGAACAGAATCCCGCTTAACCACTTCAAAGACACTATTATTTTCTAGAGAATCAAATGCCTCAAAAATAGCACTCTTCCAGTTGGCTCTCTCATCAGAATTCATAGCTTGGCCAAAGCTATTTGGGTTAACCCTGTTACCCATTTCTGAACTCAACTCCAGGACTTCATTGAGTATACACTTTTCCTGAAATTTATCTTCCTCATATCCTGTGGCAGCATAATGGGACTTCCATTCCCTGTACCTATCAACTGGTACTCTAACCCTACCACTCCTTCTAACTGGAGGTGGAGGCTCATCAGGTTCCAAATTAATGGACTCCCCTGAAGCAGGCACTGAACCCTCTGGTTGCATGTCTGCCATCTCTTGATCTTCTGGAACCACATGTTCCGCAGCATTTTCTGGTGAAATAGTTTCTAATTCTATTTATTGCTGTGACTTATTCACAACAACATATTCACTCCTTTTGAGTGGAAAGGTACTTTCATCAAATTTTACATCCCTGCTATGGATAAGCTTTCTTGTCCCTGGACAATAGGTCCTATATGATTTACTTATTAAATCATAGCCTACAAGTGCCCCTGTTCTGGCTATAGGGTCTAATTTTCCCACCATCTCATTATGGTGGACACTATAATACACCAAGCAACCAATTTTTCTTAGGTTTGATTTTGTTAAGATTCTATCTCTGATTCCACTCACCTATGCTATTCTTCATCTATCCGCACCTCTGGGTGCGCTGCTTAGTGATCTCTCCGGGCACTCTCACTTGTCCGCTACTCTCATCTGTAAAGGGCTCTTGCGGGGCGTTTCAACTTTTCTTCTTTTTCTCAAATATTCCTTGCCTATCTTGATCTCTTTTCTTTTCTCATAAATCTTTTATTATTTTCTCATTAATATGCTTATTCTTTCTTTTGCCTCTGTTCCACTCAATACTTGATCTTCCAAGTCTCATTCCAACCTGACCTCAAATAGTCCTTGCCTAGTAAGATGTTACCTTCTTGAATGTCCTGGATGTTCTCCTAATCTGATTCCTGTTTCATTTAGTCTATCTTCTTGTGATCTTTATCCCATCTGCCTCCATTACATCAATTTCTGTCCCGCTCCACAAATCTCTTCTAGCATCAATCTAGCCGCCACTCTTAACATTCATCTCTGGCCAAGCTGTAGGATTCTTCTCTATCTTTTTCTTTATCTTTTTCTTTTTCTATTCTTCTGATTCCTCTTTTCTCATGTCTTTCTTTGTTTCTTCTTTATTCAGCCAATGCTGGTTCTAAGTCATATTTAAATTCAACCGCATACTTAACACGGTTAAAATCCAAAGGTCACCAACCAACTCTAACCCAACCTAGACAAACCTTACAATTATGACTGAACCAGCTTGGGCAGCAGACTTCTTCCACCAGGTGGCTCTGAAATCTTCTTTCGACGCTATCCCTCCTCTGAATGAAGAAAATTTCTCAATCTGGAGAGATAAGATGCTCATTCTTTTCAATTTGAAAGATATCAAAGATGCAATCACAAGAAATTCGGGCCCCCTTTCCTCTAAAAAAGATAGAGAGATCCAAGACATTATACTCTCAAAACTAGACAGTACTACCCACGCAAACGTGGTCAACTCCTCAAATATGACATTGTTGAAACTATTATGGTCCAAAATTACTAAGAGATTTTCTTCTTTGGAGACAGCTAATAGGGCAAGGTTCTTCAATCATTTCCTTCATTCAAAGTTCAAAAAACATGCAATCAAAGGATTTGTGACAGAAATGCCTAAATCTATTACAAGGATGAAGGACATTGGAATTGAATTACCTTAGGACATTCTTGTGTATCTTGTGCTCTTCAAATTCCCTTTGGTCTTGGAAAATCTCAAGCAACAGATAATGCATGTCAAAAAACAGATAACGGTAGATATAGTATTTAACCATCTCACTCAGTGCCATAACAAGAGAAAAGCTCAAACAAATCCTGGTAAATCATCTACGGACGTTTCCTTGGTTTCAACAAAAACTAAGATTCACAAAGATGAAAAGAAGATAAAGATGAGTTTTTGAGAAGGATATCAAAATCCAAACGCTTCTCACTCTGAAGCTTCTTGTTTTCATCTACATCTGCAAATAGCTTCCAAATGGTGGATAGAGCAGCAAAATGAATGGAAAAACAAAACAAAAAAAAACCCTTACAATCAACTATCATGTCCTGTTAACTCTTTGGATCAACGCAGACAATAACTCCAACCTTCTCTTAGACTCTGGAGATAACGTCCATATGATCAATGATCTGAAATTCTTTTCCTCTATTAAACTCCAAGAAGAACTGGACAAAATTAAAACTGGGAAATTAGAAGCAAACCTCACAATATGCATAACTGGAACGGTCAGATTAGAATGGAATGAGTTAGTCATTACATTAGAAGACTGTGTCTACATACCCAATATTGTCATAAATCCTATTAGCCCCGGTCTTTTGGCAAGCAAAGGATGTAATCTATCTCAAGTAAACAACAAATTTCTGGTCACTTGGAGGAATCAACTCATACTGAAGGGCCTGATACAAGACAATTTATTTGTCATCAAAAAGCCTAAATCTGTAGACCAAAGTCAAATGATCAACCTCTCCCAACATAAAAATAGTTTCTCACTCTCCCTACTTGATGTACACAAAATTTATGGACATGCTTTGATATCCACCCTCAAACCTCTTGTGAAGGATCTTTACTCCAATGAAGAACTCAACTCATTTGAATGCAATAGCTGTATCAGAAGTAAAATCACGAGATCACCCTTCACAGGTATCTCTACACCATTGAGTAAGCCCTTAGAACAAATTCACCTGGACCTTATAGGTCCTATCTCTCCCCAATCTAAATCTGGTCATCATTATATTCTCACTCTTATAGACAACTGCACTGGTTATCTTGCGGCGTTCCCACTGACTTTGAAAGATGAAACTACAGAAGCAATAAGAAACGTCCTTGAGACTGAACATAAGATATTAGGCTACTATCCATCCAAGATCTTCTTGGATAAAGGAACAGAATTTTTCAACTCCAACCTCAAAGACTTTGCAAAATCTAGACATATCAAGTTAATAACCTTGGAACCCTATCATTCTCAACATAATGGACAAGCCAAGAGGGCAAATAGAACAATCTTCAAGTCAGCCCGTGGCACATTCTCTTCTTTCAGGCTGGCAAAGAATTATTTGCATATAGTTACGAGAAGCTGTTTCTTCATGCTCAATAAAATTTCCAGAGAAGGTAATCAGCAGTCTCCCTGGGAACTCATGTTTGGTAAGAGCCTTCCCACTAATTGCTTGAAACCTGTAGGTTCTTCTGTTATATATCTGAATAATTGCATCCAACAAGGTCGGAAATTTGATTAAAAGGGACTTGAAGGCATTTTGATTGGCTTTAATCCAACCTTTCACTCCTATCTTATTCTTAATTCCCTTGGCGTCATTGTTGAAACTAAACACGTCAAGTTTCTCAAAACTCAGTTGGACGGATTTCCATTTCTTGAATCCCCCGGACTAGACTTGTTTTCTCAATCCAATCTGGACTCCTACAAAACTAAATTTTCAACTAGTGACAAACAACACACTATGAGAGGGACCAGTACTGAAGCTCTAGATTCCAACTCTGATTCTGAAGATGCCAGCTCTCCTGATCCTCAATCTTCCAATTCTCCCAAAATCCTCTCCTCCAATGCCCCCATAGTACAGAATCCACAACCAACAAATCCAAGATCCAATCTAAGACCACAAAAAAAGATTAGAAAACCTCAAAGATACGGTTTTCACCACTATTACCAACCCACATCATACAAAGCAGCACAAAAGTGTCCTGAATGGCCCAAATGGAAAAAGGCGTTGGAAGATGAATTAAGTTATATTTAATCGCAAGAGGTTTGGGAAGAGTACTTTGATGAACCAGATAATATCCTGAATACCCTCTGGGTATTCAAAGTAAAAGAAAATTGTCATGGCAAACCTGTTAAGTATTAAGCACAACTTTGCGTACAAGGATTTGACCAAATCCAAGGCGTGGACTTTGACAAAACCTGGGAACCAACTGGTAAATTAGGATCCCTTTGCCTTGCTCTTCTTTATGGTCTAAAGAATAGGTTGACGTTCACCCAATTCAATGTGAAGGGATCATTTCTTCATTCTCCTCTGACCAAGACTGTGATAATTCAAAGGCCTGAAGGATCAGACCGCAAATCACCATATCTTAGGTTAAAAAAATCACTCTATGGGCTCTGCCAGTCTCCCAAGAACTGGTAAGAAACTCTCACCAATTGGATCAAATCACAGAATTTTGTCAAGTCCACAAGCAATCCATGTCTTTATCTCAACCCTTGATCCAGGGAAGTAATTTACTTCCATGTGAACAACCTCATTCACATTGGCAAATCTAACATGTTTGCCAAGAACTTCCTCAAAAAATTCTTGAATTCCTCTTGTCACTCACTGAATACTATCCTTGGGATGTTGATGGAGATCAAGGACAACAAAATTTTCCTCAGTCAACCAAACCACATTGATTGGGGATTAGAAGAGTTAGGTCTCACGGAATGTAAGAGCATAAATTCACCCCTTACTCAAAATCTGCATCTCAAACCGGCGTCAGATGAAGACCACCAGGAATTCACGCGCCTCAATATCAACTACCAATCTTCTATTGGTCTCTTAAATCATCTTTCTCAATATACTTGACCCAACATCTCATTTGCTGTCTCAAGTCTGGCTAGGTTGAATACCAAACCCGGCATGTCTCACTGGAGAGAAGTAAGGAAAGTATGGAAATACTTAAAGACAACCAGAAACCTCAAATTAACTCTCAAATACAATCCCTCCCAAGAAGCTATAGCTGGTTACAGTGATGCTACTTGGGGAGATGATCCCATCTTCCAGAAGTCCCAAACTGGATTTATCATCCTCCATTACAGCAGTCCGGTTCCCTGGAATTCTTCAAGACAAAGAAACATAACCTACTTGTCTACCAAATCCAAGCTTAATGCCCTATTGGATTTTTATCTAGAACTCAAATGGATCACTCAACTTGTCAACAAGATCCATCCTTCTCTCAAATGCAAACCAAACATTTACATTGATAATAAGGGCTTAGACGATAAAATCAAGAAATTTGGATCCCACTCCAAATCACATCACATAGATATTAAAACTAAAGGCTTCAGGGAGGATTTCTCTCTTTCCTTGTTTGATCTGGTCCTTATCACAACCGACAAGATGATAGCGGACTCTCTCACAAAGGCAACTTCAATTAATGCCCTTAAACTTCTTCAACAAGAAGTATTCTGTTGACCTCAACTCTCCTGTTACCCTCTTACCAGTCACAAGGGTTGTTAAGATTCTGTCTCTGATTCCACTCACCTACGCTATTCTTCATTTATCTGCACCTCTGGGTGCGCTGCTTAGTGCTCTCTTGGCGCACTCTCACTTGTCCGCTACTCTCATCTGTAATGGGCTCTTGCGGGGTGTTTCAACTTTTCTTCTTTTTCTCAAATAGTCCTTGCCTCTCTTGATCTCTTTTCTTTTCTCATAAATCTCTTATTCTTTTCTCATTACTACGCTTATTCTTTCTTGTGCCTCTGTTCCACTCAATACTTGATCTTCCAAGTCTCATTCCAACCTGACCTCAAATAGTCCTTGCCTGGTAAGATGTCACCTTCTCAAATTTCCTGGATGTTCTCCTAATCTGATTCCTGTTTCATTCAGTCTATCTTCTTGTGATCTTTATCCCATCTGCCTCCATTACATCAATTTCTTTCCCACTCCACAAATCTCTTCTAGCATCAATCTAGCCGCCACTCTTAACATTCATCTCCGGCCAAGCTGTAGGATTCTGCTCTACCTTTTTCTTTATCTTTTTCTTTTTCTATTCTTCTGATTCCTCTTTTCTCACGTCTGTCTTTGATTCTTCTTTATTCAGCCAATGCTGGTTCTAAGTCATATTGATATTCAACCACATACTTAACAGATGTTTTGGGGTACAACTTCCAAAACTGATAATGACAACTCTTCCCATTAACACTTACAATGTTGTGCAACAGACAGACTGTACACATCAACTCAGCCCATAAGAACTTTGGTAGACCATATTGAGACGTAATAGTTCTGACCTTGTCCAGTAAAGTCCTATTTATTCTCTCAACTATTCCATTATTTTGTGGAGTACTTGCAGCAGTGACTATATGAATGATACCATAATCTTTCAATAACCTCTCAAACTCTTTACTCACAAATTCACCACCTCCATTGGTGATAACCCTCTTGATCTCCTTCCTTATACCATTCTGTTTCCAGACTTTGAAGATTACAGAAACCTCCTCTGTGGTCTGATCCTTAGATTGAATTGCTTTAACCCAAACATAATTAGTTGCAGTATCAACTAAATTGATGAAGTATCTTGCCCCACCAAGGGACTCCGGTTTGAATGGCCCTGCCAAATCAATGGAAAATTTCTCTCTAGGAACATCAGTGCAATCTCTACTCTTTTAGAACACATTTCTAGTCTTAGCCCCCAAGGTACAACTCTCACAGTTGCTATCCTTTACCTTATGGCCTCTTCTATTGTGAGAAGCAGTGCTCAAAGCTGAGATTTTGAATAATCTTGCACACAAAAGCTTGTTCCAAACCTGTCCACTAAGAACAGCTCTCCCATTCATATCAATAACAAACCTATCTTCTTTAAGATAACAAATCTGAAAACATTTTTTCCACCACACTCCAAGTGACACAAGGTTATAAGCCAACTCTGGTACATAGAACACTTTCTCAAAAGAAATTTTGAAACCAAAGTGATTTTCAAGAATCACTTTTCCAATTCCTTTAATCTGAATTTTTCTGCCTTTCTGACCAATATTTACAACTCCATCATAATCACTAAGATTTGAAAATAAATTTGGTTCAAAGAACATGTGATCTGTACAGCCAGAATCAATCAAAACAAGAACATCCTCCTTCAATCCTCCTAATAGGAAAGAAGCTTTATCAGTCACTGATAAGTTCTCATCTTTGAGTTTAAAATTACTCACTTCATAATCAATCAAGTCCATTTCTTGATCCTCATCAATTTTGGCCTTTTTGTTGGGACCTTCTTCCCCAACAAACATTTCCATTGGACCATCAAACGCCACCATTGCAATTTTTTCAGTAGTGAGATTGACCTCCTTGTCATTATCTTTGGACTTCTTCCTCTTTTTGGCCTCCTTGCAATCCTTAGCATAATGCCCCTTATTCTGACAATTATAGCATAAGACCTTGGACAAATCTTTTTTTGCCTTCTTGAGAGATTTTCCAGTCTTTCCAGCAAGGGCCATTCCAGAACCCCCCTTCATCTTGAACTGAAGATCAGCCTTTTCAATCCTTTTCAGCACATCCTCCTCCCCAGGAAGAGGATCCAATTGAGAAATAATTCTGACTAAAGAATCAAAATCCTTTGGTAGCTTCTGAAGGATTAAGAGTGACAAACACTCAGGATTCATGTTAAGTCCTGATGACCTAAACTTGGCTATGCTAGACCTAGCCTCTGCAACAAACTTTTTACAATTTGAATATTGTAACTTGAACAGTTTATTGAAAGCTATACCCTTCTGGTGAAAAGAATCACCAGCATACTTGGACTTAAGCAACTTCCAAAAGATGCTGCCCCTCATTCTCTCATCTTCCCTAAGAGTACTGGCAAACCATGTCACATGATTCTCATCAAGATGCCTAAGGATGAGATGATAAGACTTTTTCATCCACTTCTGAACTGATCAAAGTGTCATCTGCATCCATTATCTCCACACAACAGATGTTATCCAGCTTACTATCCATAAGGACAGCCCAAGCATTATAATTCTGACTTTTCAGATTTATCTTGGTGGAGCTAAAATCAGGGATATAGGACATCTTCTTGGAAAACTTGAGGTATTTGAGGTTCTCCAGAGTGGGGTACAAGGGTCTAGATGGCTTGGAATTAATGATGATGTTGGTACTGATAATGTGTTATAATTATGGCCAGAAATTAGCTTAGGCAAATGAGCAGTATTTAAATCAAAAGAAATGCTGGACACCTGGTGTCAATAATTGCTGATGGGCTCTCACAATGGGGCAATATGTTGGATGATATTGGGGATGAATTTGATTGGATGATGAAAACAGAAGGGAGAAGAGCTCCTTAAGTACAAAAGTTTGGCCTCTTGTGAGCCCATGATACAACAAGCCAAAAGGCAAATTTTCCGCTCCAAAAGAGCTCTACAGGCTCTACAGGCCATGTTACTTGGTTTGGACTACATCAGCCCGCATGGCATCAGTCCCTGTACCCTTACAACCAGCCTATTCTGGTCCTTTCTGGTGTTTCCACAGTTATGGGACTGAACCAGCCCCTGTGCTGTTCAATCCCTGACCTCACATACTGGCTTGTTGCCTCATGAAACCAGCCCCTGGCCATACAAATGGCCAGGTGGGACCCAGGAAAAACCTGGGTCCAGTCTCAGACCCACATGGGGGGGGTGTGACCAGCGGACATGCTGTCCCACCCCCTCTTTCTCACAGATACCTGGAGGGGTTGGTCAAATCCCCCTACCAGGGGCCCTGGGGGTGGATACCCCCAGGGCGTTGTCATAGAATGGTGGGCTGGGGGGTGGTCAGATCCCCTCAGCCCAGTCGCTCCTCCCCCTTGGTAAAGGGGGGGGAGAGCGCCCCTTTGCTTCAATGGTGGGGGGGTGGTCAGGTCCCCCCCACCGCTGGTCACTTTGTTGCAACCAGCTACCTTGTCATTTCCCTAACCACCTAGGGCTCGTGGGGGGGTTGTCAATTCCCCCCCCACCTCTGGTTGCCTCAATGCAACTGGCCTGGGTGGCAAGCTGGTTGCTACCAGCTGCCCCCACCTCCCCCTTGCAATGGCAGGCAAGGGGAGGCAAGGGAGCCGGGGCCGTTGGCCCTGGCCCTTGCAGCACCAACAGCAGGCATCCGCAATTGGCTCAACACCCGTGACAACGGCCCTGTGCAGGCCGTTGGGCCCCATAAACAGGCCAAAGGCAAAAACAGCGGCCCTGAGCGGGCCGCAACACGGGCCGCAGCCCCAACCAGGCTGCAACACAGGCTGCGGCCCCAATTGGCTGCCCCAAGCCTGAAAACTAAGTAAACCATACTTTGGCGGGCCAGCTCATCTGGCCAAGTATGTCCAAAATAAACCTTGGGTCAAATTATGCCCATACAAGCCCATCTGGCTGTATTTGCCCATATACCTCACCAGGCCTGTTAGGGCCCGTTTACCAATAGGCATGTTTCACACGTTTTGAGGCCAGTTTCCCCAAATCCGTGACATCCACACATTCCCGTATGGTCCGCCTGAGTGTCCAATGGGCCAGAGAGGCCCATATGTGCATCTCATTTGGATTACCCTTATAAGTAGCACATGCGTAAGTGCATACGTATTTTAACAGTTCTTTCTTAATTTTTCTGTTAGGCTTTTAGTTGCGTTTTTACTTAGGTTTGGGTTGAGAGGGAGGACTTAAAACCTCACTCTCAACTCTGGGTAGTAGGAGGAGAGCATCATATATCTTATCACCAAAGGATTAGGTAAGGATTGAAGGGCAGGAATAAGCAACATCATTTTCTTTAGTCATCTTTTTCTTATAACTATCTCTCTCTTTCTCAAAATCCATCAGTACTCAACCTCCTTACAGAAGCTTGGACCAAGAACTTCCAAAATTGAGGAAAAATTAAGGGATTATTGCTCTCTTGTTTCCACATCTGGGGGTCTGGCCAGGAAATGATCTTTTGTCCTAGTCTCTCAAAGTTAGCTGGTGCAATTTTACCAAAAACTACTCGAGGATCAAACATTCTGCCATCATTCCCTTTGTGGTTGGGACCAAGTGAACCAACCCCTCCTCTTCCACCGACTACTTGCTCTGGCGGTTTTGCTCCCCCTTGGTTGGATTCCTTGGAATTGGTCAAGGCTTCTTGAGGGGTATGGCTTAGGCTGCGGGACTTCCCGCACCTCTGGTTTGACACCACGGATATTGGGTTTTTTCTGGCAAGGTTTGAGGATATTTCCGATTCCCATCACACAAAAAGCAAGGACAAGGTCTGGACTGTTGTTCTATTCATCATGGAAAAGAGTAAACTTTGGGAAATGGAAGATATGGCCGGCTATGGGGCTTGGGATTAGGCAAGGTTTCCAACCAAGATGATGACAAGGTGGTGGAAACGCAAGCCTCTCTTCCAGGAGAGCAAAATAAAGCGGGAAGGGGGGGAATTACATAAAACTGGCAACTTGGCCAATTATATCTTGATGTTCCAGCACATCTATGGATACTTGGAGAAGAACCAGGTGGTGGCAGGACAGAAACGGGAAATTAAGCGGGCATTTATGGGTGGACTCGTGCTGCAGCTCCAGTCAGGGGTGCAGCAGTACTTGTTTGAGCACAGGTTAGTGAAGGGGTTGGTAGACGGGAGTGTTGCGCTACTTCTGCACCTAGGGGTCATCCGCCAGGCGGTGGAAAGCAAGATCAACCTGGAGGAGCTGATTGAGGACATGGCCAGGTTGTTCCTGGAAGTCTCAAAGAAGCCAGTGGTTCACTCAGTTCTGGCTCCAACGCAGGTACCACCAGCAGGTCCTTCAACATTTGCATGGATGGTGGCACCCCAGAAGTCATTGGATTTGCCATTAAACAAGGTCATGGATATGTTATTGGACCTTTGGATTCTCCTTGGTTGGATGACAACTCAGCCGCGTGGGACACAGCCTCACATGGTGGAGTGCTTCCAACCCACAAGCGGGCCTTTGAGTGTATTTGCGGTTTGCATGTGCACCCATTGCGGGGATAAGGGTCATTTGAATTCTGGTTGTGTGGAATTGACTAGGTACATGGATGGGGGGCTGGTCCACACGTCTGGGAAAACTTACATATTCCCAACAGGAAAGGAGGTGGACTTGGGGGCCATTCAGCCGCCTTCCATGCAGAAGGTTTGGGCAGGTGTCACGTCTCCCGCGGAAAACGCCTGGGTATCACTTGGAATTTTTAGCCTGCTGGAAATGTGGCAAGTCCCGCGCGTGGAGGCTGAAGTCAGGGCTTTGGTGGCAGACAAGCAGGTTGTGGTGGAAAAGATGGATGTCAATTCCAAGGAGCGGCCATTGGTTCAGGCCCCAAAAATTGTTGCATGGGTTCTGGTAGGCAATGTGCGGCCAGTCAGCTTTGGGGGGAAGAACAAGGCCACGGAGATTGTGCAAAGGGTGATGGGGAACAAGAAGCCAATACCTCTCACCCTGCAGGAGTTTGCTGTGGTTTCTCCAGTGGTCGTCAATGAGATGGTCCAGGCGCTGAAGGAGTGCGGACATGGCCAGCTCCCAACAACAGTTCAGCGGGTGAATGCGGCAGAGGAGGAAGGAGAACTCAAGCTGTGCTAGTCCAAGTTGGTGTTGGTACTGCTTGCTTATGTCTCAATTAAAATTTTGGGCAGGAAGGTGTGGGCAATGTTGGACAGTGGTTTGATGGTTAACCTTCTTCCAACAAGGATTCTGGACAAGTTAGGGCTGGTTTGAAGGAAGTGTGCAATGGGGCTTTGGGGGTTGAATGGTGGAGAATGTTGGGTGGACGGGGTGGTGGAGGTTGCAAGGGTCTGGAAGCCACTGTTTTTCCTTTTGGTGGATTGCAGCAATGTGATCTTAAGGCAGCCGTTTATGTTTGGATTCCGGGCTCAAATTTAATTCAACATGGAGGAATGGATGGAGGCCCTGACCATGGAGGACACTTCCAGTGCCCAGTTTGAGACAACAATCTGCAATAACAGGAAGGCAAAGTGAGTGCGGGTGGCAGCGGCCGGCAAGGAGGATGAATCCAATGGGGGAGCTGACAAAGAGGGTTTCCACACAGAGGATTTTGCCTAGTCAACCATGGGTGCCGCGCAGGGCAGGCTCTGGTTTCACATGGAGGGTTGACTAGGGGGGCGTGCAGAGGGCGCAGATGGTAGAAGTATGTCCACTTCCTCAGTATGCCTTGCTGGAAGGTACTGTGCTTTGAAAATCCTACCAAAGTTCCACATTTGTGAGAAAAGGCAAGAGCTGTTGTTTGATTTTTGGAAGGATTCACAATGACAACAGCGGTTGCTTGCGGATTGTCAGTTGCAACGCAGGACAGCACAAGCCTGTGAGGCAGAAGGTCTGGCCCTGGAATGAGCCAATTCTTGCAGGGATTGAATGGGCCTCTCTGGCCAATTTCCTGGTCCCAGGATCCCTGGGAAAGTCCTTTGAAGAAGTATGGGTGGGTAATGCGGTTTGGGCGGATCATGGATGAATGGATCAAGGTGCTTAATTTTGGACCACCGGGGTGGTTGAGTACGGAGGAGAAGGATTTGTTGGTGTTGGTGCTGGTGCTAGGCAAGAATGCCCTTGCCTTTGGACCCAATAAGCGCAGATTGTTGAAGGGAAAAATTGGAAACCCCTAGGTGATTCCCATGGTTCCTCACGAGCCCTGGCAGATCAAGCCAATTCCGATCCCTTGGAATTTTTGGGAACCCTTTTTGGAATTGGTTTGGGAGCGCATGAGGATGGGGTTGTATGAGGATTCCGCTTTGAGCTACTCTAACCCAATCTTCACGGTGGTCAAGAAGGATGGAGAATTGCTTAGGATAGTCCATGATCTGCAGCGGCTCAACTCCTTCACCATCCAGGATGCAGGATTGCCCCCGCGTGTGGACAAGTTCCTGGAATCAATGGCAGTGCGCCTGTGTTACAGATTTTTTGATGTGATGGGCGGGTACAATCAGCGCAAGCTCCACCCTGACTTGAAGCCACTAACCACCTTTGAGACAGGATTGGGAAGGATGCAGCTAATGCGGTTGCTGCAAGGCCCAACCAACTTGGTGGCGGTCTATCAGGCTCAGATGACTTGGATTCTGCATGACAACCTTCTGGATGGTGTCTTGATTTTAATCAAAGACATGGGCATCAAGGGTCCAAGGACGGATTACGGAGGTGTGGTGTTGGAGGAGGCCCTGCAGATCTGTTTCTTCATCTGGGAGTACACGGAGATGCTGGAGCGGATCAAGGAGGCAGGGCTTAGGGTGTCAGGGAGTAAGTTGGTGGTGAGTGTTCCGGTGCTGGAGGTATTAGGGCATGTGGTGGCTTTCAACGGTAGAAGGATTGCAGCAAAGAAGCAGAACATGGTCCTTGAGTGGCAAACCCTGCGGACACCATTGCATATCCTCCAGTTTCTGGGGCTATGCAGATACATTCGCATGTTCATCAAGCCATTTGCAGAGGTCACCAGCCCGCTACAAGCGCTGATGTGGAAGGGGGAAGCATGTGAATGGCCAGCTGGGTGTGACCCCGCCTTTTCAAAGCTCAAGGAGATCATGGGACGCAACATTGTCCTCTGGGACCTTGACTATGACGCGGGGGGATTTGGTTGGCGGTTGGCTCAAGTGAGTTTGGTGCAGGAGGCATTCTGAGGCAGGAGGAGGATGGTAAGGACAGGCCTGTACTCTACAAGTCTGTGAACTTTACCCCAACAGAGATTTGGTATTCACAGCCAACATTGGAACTTTGCGCAGTCACCAAGATTGTGTGGAGACTCCAGAATCTGCTTTGGGGCATGCATTACAAGCTTTTGGTGGAAGAGGAGGCCTTGGCGCAGATGATCAACTTGCCAAATCTTCCAAACGCCCCTATAACCAGGTGGGTGGCGTTCCTTCAGCTCTTCTCTTTTAGTGTGGTGCATTTTTTGGGGAAGGCATTCACAATTCCCAATGCACTTTTGTGGTACCCGTGGGAGGATCTGCTTGAGGGGGGGAACCCCTTGACGTGGAATCTTTGGTCATCTGAGTGGGGTTGGTGGAAGCCAAGGTCAGTCTCCTGCTGCAGCAGTCTGGGTTTTACGTGGTCTTGTGCTCCTTTTTGCAGGGTCTTCAGTTCCCCAAAGTTACAATGGGAACGGTAATCTGCTGGGCAAATTGGCAGATGACAAACTTCTATTTATGGGAAGGGCAGTTGTGGCAGCGGAGTGCCCCTGTGCCTCTTGTAGTTGCAACATTGAGGAAGGACTTGGAAGCAATCCTGAGGTGTCTCAACAACAACCTTGGCCACCAGGGTCAGATTGAAACGTGGAGGAGAGTGAAGGCAAGTTTTTGGTGGCTGGGTGTGGTACATGCGGTGCAAGAGTGGGTAAAGTCATGCAAGGTCTGTCAGAGGAAGAGTTTGAGGCTTCCCTGGGAGGTGGGTCACCCTACAGCAGAGGACAAGCTGTTTGGGTGGGTTTCCCTTGATGTGTTGCACATAAAGGCAGGGAAGTTTGTGTACCTGCTTGTTGCAAGGGAAAATCTATTGGGATTTACCTGCTTGTTGCCAGGGACAATCTATTAGGATTGGTTGAGGCACGTCCTCTGGTAACGTTGTTGGCAGAGAAGTTCACTCAGTTCTTGGAGGAAGACTGGTTTGCATGGTATGGTTTGCTTTGCCTAATTACTGTTGAAAAGGGCTTGGAGTTCTGGGGCCGCTTGATGATGCTGGTTTGGAGTTGTGGAGCAAAGTATGGACAGGTAATGGAGTACTACCCAGAGGGCTCTGGGATGATCAAATGCAGCCATCAGCCTATCAAGGATGCTCTGGTGAAAATGTGCAGGGAGGATGGCAAATGGTGGCAGGAGACCCTTCCAGTGGTTCTCTTTGCAGATAGGATCTCTGTTAAGTGGTCAATGGGCTATTCACCTTACAAACTGCTCTACGGGCAGTGCCCAGTGCTCCTGGTGAACATTGAGTTGGAGATGTTCCTGGGTGTGGATTGGTGGAAGGTAAAGAACTCCACAGAGCTTGTGGAAGCGTGCACAAAACAAATTCTTAGGCGGGACAAGGTGCTGGCAAAGACTGTGGAACGGTTGAGGAATACTAGGACAGCTTTGGTTTTGCTATTGGACAAGCGCTGTTGCCATTGCCTCTGGGACCCGTTGCGGAAGGGGGATTTGGTCCTGATGTACAACCAGAGTCTGGAATTCCAGTGGGGGAAACTTTTTGCCAACCAATGGAACAGACCTTTTTGCAGGTGGGATTTATCAGCTGGAAGAATTGGATGGGAATTCTCTCAAGCAGAAGGCCGTGGCCTTGAATGTGAAGCGCTTCTTTGCGCGGGGAGCTACCTTGTTTGACAAGACAGCGGGGATAGAGACAGTTGCAGCGGTGATCATGCGGATTTGGAAGAGGATGGTGGTAGTCCCAAGAACACAGACAGCATGGGTCCTTTGCTTCTGGAGGTACCTGCGCGCGGTTTGCGGGTAGGGAAGAGCAGTTGTTTGGGACCCACTTTGGACAGTGGCCAAGCTGGGGAGGCGCTAGTGTTGGTTGGAAAATTCTGATTTGGTGAGGGGGTTTTCTAGCCAGTTCACAGCTGGGATAACTAGACGCCCCAGAATGTTTGTTTCCTTACTTCTTTTATTTGATTGGTTTCTCTGATTGGCACTGGCTCTGTTTATGATTGATTGCAGGGAGGCGGGCACAGTGCAAGCCAGGTAAGCAAACACAAGGATGATCCCCGTGGATGGGAGATGTGGGACAAGGAGCATAGGCCCAATGTTGGTTTTGGTAGGGAAAAAAAACCTCTGTTTCTCTGTTTCTTTCTTTCTCTCTTAAGCGCGGATCAGAAAAGGTGGATGGGGGGAATAGTTTGACTTGGTAAGGGGGTGCACTAGACAGTTCACAGCCAGAACAACTAGGCACCCAAGAATGTCCATTCTCCAGTGTCTTTTCTCTTCCTTAAGTTTTTTTGCATGCGCTGGTGTATGGTTTTTGTGTTTGTTTGCAGACTGGGTATGGGGAACTGTGTAGCAGTTTTTCTGGGGCGGTCCAGGTACCCTTCTGGAGATGTTAAAAATTTTGGAAACGTATTTTGGGGTTCTTTTCCTTGCATGCAGATGCAGACTTTTTTGGTTGCTTTACTTAGGCTTGGGATTCCTTTCTCTCAGGATCTGCGCGCAGATGTAGACCTTGTTGTTTCTCACTCTTACTCAGTCTCAACTTTTCTCATGGGAATTGCACGCGGACGGGGGTTTCCAATTCTCTTGTTCTCACTCTCAATCTGACTCAATGCCAAGGCCACTCACTCAAGGTTAGCACATCAAAAGTCTATTTCTTGGAAAATACATAATTGTGCAGATACAAACAAGGAAGGGAAGAAGGGAGAGGGGGGGTCAATCCGCCTAAATTAGGTCCATAAACTCCACCATTTTGGACTGCGCCGTGTCCAGAAGTCCTCCAAATGCCGCCAATATTTTGCGCCGGGATTTGGTTCCATGAGCCCCCAGAGCTGAGAGGAACTGCAGGAGGAGGTGGTCCAACTTGGCCGCAAAGTCCTCGGAGCGCACTTCCCTTAGTGCTAGCCTGGTGGGAATTCCTGGGATCTCTGGGTTGTTTGAATGGGGAAGAAGTGAAGACGGGGGCAAAGATGTGATGAATATGCATTCCAGGGACGCTGGAGTAGAGGTGCGCCCCGCAGGCTCCAGTGACAATTTTGGGGCCGGAGACGGTGATGGAGGCACCAGGGGCGGAGTTCCAGGAGCCGCAGGAGGGGGACCAGGAGCCGGAGGAGGAGGAGGCAGAGGACCAGGAGTTGGGCCAGGGGCTGGGGGCCATCCAAAGAGTTCCTCCATACATGGGTTGGTTGAGCCTTGGTTGAGGCAGACCCAGTTGGCCCAGAAGCAGAGGTCTGCTTGCCATTCCATGGTGGTTTCAAAGTCCTCTTTGTGCGGCAGTCTGGCACAAAAGAAGGGAGAGGCCAAGTTGCCGCTTTCAGCCAAGGTTGGGTGTCCCGGTGGAGCTTGCAGGTGGTGGGAGGATGGCAAGCCGGGCAGAGTCCACAATTCCTCCAAGATACATTGTTCACTTGAAACCACAAATGAGTTGCGGTGGAACCTCTTGCATGGACAGTGAGGATTGGGACCAGGATGAGCTTGTGGCAAAGTGTTGCCAAGCAAGCAATGGCAATGGCCAGCACGGAAGGACAAGCATGCATGACAACTGGAGAGAAGACTGAAGGTTAACCCATTCCAGGCACAGTAGGTGCAGGGTGGGACCATGGAAAATTTAAATGGAAGTGGGGGGGTGGTTGTGAGAGACTTGGAGATGAGCGCGGGAAGAGGCAGTGATGGGAAGACTTCTGGGGACAGAACTCAACTTGGGGGGGGATGTGATGTTGTATTTATAACCTCAGATTTGTAACTGTGTTGCTGGCTGTGCGCTCAGCAGTTGGGTAGGCCAGGATTAGCATTTTTTGGTGCAGGTTGGGCCCACTCTAGGCGGGGAAGGCTTGCATCCCGCTCGGATGAAGCAGATCAATTAATGGTGCCAAAATAAACAAGTTTGTTGGTGGCTAGTTTGGAAAGAGGGAGCAGGGAAATTGCAGGGTTGTACGCGCCGGGGAGGTCTGTGCAAGCATAGGCGTGGACCAATCCAGGGATTAGAGGATCTGCAGATGTGCGCAGACGGATAAACACGGGGGTCTGAAAGTAGGGCGCAGCAGAGGGCGGCGCCATGAGAAGGACAAACCGGATGTACATAACGGCGGAAGGGTTTGGGAGTTACGGGTTAAGGTTAGGCTAGGGTTGCAGATTTTAGGGGTTCTTTCTTAATTTTGTTTTTATGCTTTCAGTTGCACTTGTAATTATGTTAGGTTTGAGAGGGAAGACTTAAAACCTCACTCTCAACACTGGGTTGTAGGAGGGGGGAATCATATATCTTATCATCAAAGGATTAGGGAAGGATTGAAGGGCAGGAATATACAACATCATTTTCTTTAGTCATCTTCTTCTTATAAATATCTCTCTCTTTCTCAAAACACATCAGTACTCAACCCTGTTACAGATGCTTGGACCCATGACTTCCAAACTTGAGGAAAACTTAGGGGAGTATTGCTCTCTTGTTTCCAAAATGCATGATCTTTGTAGGTTTCCAAGACAACCTATGTGGATATGTGTTTTGGAACCCAACATCATCCTTTCTAACCTACACCAATGTTGCAGATTTTCCTGACTCCATCCCAAAACTGTTTATCCCTATTTTGTCCTTCCTTAAATTGATTGACCCTATGTTACGTTTATCTGTGAACCTGCACCTAGGCAAGGTGCCAACCCATGAAATCTGCAACCAACAAGACTCCCACATCCTTGACATCCCAGACCGCCCCAAAAATGATCTCCCATCCTCCGTGTCTGATGCACTGTCCAATTGTCTACATCCAATATGGGGTTGGCCCCTGAAGAGTGGGATAGACCAGCTTTTTTGACATGAATGTATGGGAAGTAGTCAAGCAAGAACCTGGCATGGAGGTCATTGGTGCTAAGTACGTGTTTGCCATCAAAACAAAACCTGAAGGATTGATCAACATCCCTAAATTCTGGTATGTCAGGCATGGATTTGGCCAGAAGTTAGGAATCAATTGTTATGAAACTTTTGCCCCAACAGCATCATTATCCTCACCCTGCCTCTTACTATCCATTTCTATCTAAACCCGCTGGACGATAAACATTTTTGAAATTTCTTCTGCCTGCCTCCATTCACCAATTAACAAGCTGGTCTACGTCAAATACCCTGGTCCATGTATGTCCCTAGTTGGCTGGTAAGGCCATATGTTTGAAGAATTTTCTTTACAGTACCAGGCAAGCTGCACGCTTCAGGTGGTTGTTTTTCAAGAATGGGTTATCTGACCTTGGTTTTGCTGGTGACTGTATTGAACAAACCGCTTACGTATATCAAAAGGACTCAACAATCATTTCAATTTGTTTGCAGGTTGATGATGGTCTATTTGTGAGCCATGAGGTGGGGGCCCTTAAGCAATCTCATGAGAAGATGGTGTCAGGTTTGAAGATCAAGTGGCAGGAAAATTGTGAAGGAATCGTAGGGATCAACCTTACCAATGTCAACAGAGCCCTGTATTTAGCCCAACATCTGCTAGCAAGTCAGATTTTACGGTAAGTGGGAATCTTCCTGGCCCCCCAGACTTATGAAGATGACAACCGTGTTACCCAAGTCCAATCTCCTTATGGTGCCAGCGGGAACTGGTGTGGAAAAAGAGGTTTATCAGTCTTATATTGGTATGCTCAATTACCTGTCTCTTGGTTTGTGCCCCCAAAATCTCCTATGGTGTTAACTACCTATCAAGGTACAGTAAATCCCCATTGACACCACACTGGGCAGCACTCCATAATCTCATCCAATACATATCATTGACTATCAATTTTAGGCTTGCCTTCCAACCACAAAACACTGGCCTGAAACTAGGGACCAATGAAAACTGGGGGGGCAAATTCCACCAATCCATGTCAGGATTCTTAGTACTCCTAAATGGATGCCCAATATTGTGGTCAAAAGACCCTTGCAACCTCAACCTGCAACACCAAACTTGTCTCTATTGGTATGAAAATCAAACTTTTTACCTCTCTACCCACAATTCTTGGTAACTTAATCCCTGGAACAAACTCAACTGTTTTATGCATCAAGCCTGCGGCAGTTATAGTAGCTGGTGAGAATGGATCTTGTTTGACAATGCAGCATATCCCTCATAATTTTTTATTCATCAACAACACTATTCAACAACTAAAGCCAAACCTAAATTGGATAAAGAGGACACAAGAACTATCCAAGACATCATGACAAAAAGACTAGGTCCCAACAAACAATATGAGTACTGCAAATTATTTCTTTGTTTTTGATTATTATTTTTTTGATTCTTTTGATTTTTTCTGTTTTTTTCCATTTTTATCTTGGGGCATCTATTCTGATTTTTGGGGGGGAAGGGTGTTTTGATAGCTCAAACCTTCCTACTGTATATCACAGGTTGAGTATCACAGAACTTGTGACATATGTATATACTATATAATTCCGAGCTGCGTTTATGATTGAAATATAAGCTATGGAGTTTCTGTTCCATATTTCCTATATCATCTGAGGAATCCGTCTCTACATCTATATCCTCTGCCCACGACCTACCTGCAATAATGTTTTAGTAACGGAGAGCTCAATTTTATGGTAAGAGATTAGATTTGGAAATCCATAAGTTCATTTCTTTGATGCGTGAGAGCTTAGATTATATCCTATATACATGTGTCACGTGTTTTTTGATATCCTATCTGTGATACTCTATAGTCAGGTTTTCCCTATTACAACACCCCCCCACAAACCAGACTATTTATCATAAGAAATTGGGCCGGGAAAGAATCAGAAAAGAATTTTTACAGAAACTGTTTTTTTTTTAGGGCCAAGAGGCTTGGTCATTATGTCTGCTAGCTGATCCTCTGTTTTCACCCACATAATACAAATATGTAGTCTCTGTATAGTATTTTTGGTAAAGAAAAAATTACGGGATATGTTTTGCATCCTTGATTGTGAGCCATTATCATTTGCTACAAGCACCACCGCTTGATTATCACAAAAAATTGAAGAAATAGTAGAAGGAGATAAATCAAGAACTATAGTATGAAGAGAAGAGAAAAAATCAATTGCCGTCCCTATGGAGATGAATTCTGCATTGCACTTCTGTCAGCTCTCTGATACCAGGAACCTTGAAGTCCTTTGGCTACAGAGAGTGATAAAAATACTGGAATAATAATATTAATAATTATTCCAAAACTGAACACTTAGAGGCTCAAATAAATAATATAATAAGAGCAGTTTCAAGGTTTAATTGGTTTGGTAATAAAACGTTTTCAATATGTATATAAAAGAGGGGCCACAGTATTATACTACTGGGGGTCTTTACAGACAAAGCAACCTCTCTTCAAGGGGCCTCCTTAGGCAGTTTAAGAACCTTGGAATGAAGATGGGTGCCTTAGAAAGGGCTTATTCCACTAATGGCCGGGAATAACAGCACACTGGCCAAGACAGGAAGGGAAACACTCACTCTGAGCACTTTATCACAAAAATCCTGCAATAATAGGAAGGTTTTCAGGGCAGATGGGTTGGATTGCCTGACTAAACTTCAAGGGTTGATTGGTTTTAAGAAATAAATAATAATACTACAGACTTGGTCATAGTGTTAAAATGCGGATGCACTCAGTTAATTTGCATAGGAGTGTGTAATACAAATGGGATTCAAAAATGGGCCTCCACGGCCCATTGGACATCACGTGGGCCACGTGGGCCTATGTGGGTGTTATTGGTTTTGAGCATTTGGGCCGCAAAACACGTTTTTATGGTCTTTTGGGACACGGGCCCTCATGGGCCTTCCAGGTTAGATGGGCCACCCAAGCCAGATGGGCTTATTTGGGCATAAAAGGGCCCAAGCTTTATTATGGACATACTTGGCCAGACGGGCTGGCCCGCTAAAGTATGTAATTCTCACGATTTGGTCTTGGGGCCGCCGCCCCTGTTGCGGCCCGCTAGGGGCTTCCGCCCGTGTCGCGGCCCGCTCGGGGGCCGCTGCCCGCATTGCGGCCTGTTTGGGGCCGCCTGTGTTCCTTGGTGCGGCCCACGTGGGGTTGTGGTGCGGCCGAGGGATCCCGCGCGGGCCTGGATGGTCGGGCCCGGCAGCCAGGGCTTGCAGCCCCGGCTTGCTCCCCCTCCCCTTGCTTGCGGTTGCAAGGGGGATGGGGGCAAGCTGGCTGGGTTGAACCAGCCAGCAACCGACCGCAACAGTGCGGTCGGTCAGGGCAGGGGGGACCTGACCACTCCCTTGCCCAAGGAGGTGGCGGCGCCGGTTGCAAGCTTAGCGACCGACAGGTGGGGGGGGATTCATCACCCCTCTACCATTGAACTTGTGAAGCCACCAAGAGGGGCGCTCTCCCCCCCCCCCTTTACCAAGGGGGAGGAGCAATGGGCCTGGGGGGACCTGATCACCTCCCAGGCCAACTTACTTGACGAGGCCCTGGGGGTATTGACCCCCAGGGCCCCTGGTGAGGGGATTTGACTGCCCCCACCAGGGATTTGAGAGAAAGAGGGGGGGGACAGCATGTCCGCTGGTCACACCCCCCCATGTGAGTCAGAGACTGGACCCAGGTGTGCCCTGGGTCCCACCTGGCCCATTTGAGGGGCCAGGGGCTGGCTGCATGAGGCAACAAGCCCGTAAAAAAGGCAATGAGGTCATCATGGCTGGTTGTAACGGACAACCAGCCAAGGGGATTGAACAGTTAAGGGGCTGGTTCAGCCCCATTGAGGTGGAAACACCAGAAATAACCGGAATAGGCTGGTTTTAAGGGTACAGGGACTGATTCCATGTGGGCTGATGTAGTCCAAACCAAGTAACAAGGCCAGTAGAGCCTGTAGAGCTCTTTTGGGGCGGAAAATTTGCCTTTTGGCTTTTTGTATCATGGGCTCAAAAGAGGCCAATCTTTTGTCCTTAAGGAGCTCTTCTCCCTGCTGTTTTCCATCCATTCATTCATCATTTCAATCAAATTCATCCAAGATATTTCCCCATTGTGAGAGCCCCATTAGACAATATTGACACCCAGTGTCCAGCATTTCTTTTGCTTTAAATACTGCTCATTTGCCTAATCTAATTGCTGGCCATAATTCTAACACATAGATCACTGGCTTAGACTCTTCATAAGCACTTGACTAACAATGACACAGTTTCTGATTGATAATAATAATTCCTGGTAAACTGATGATGGAATAATGGATCCCAAAGAGGTCTGTATAAATACCTTTTTGGGGTGATTTTGAGCTTCTCAGGGCGTGTAGAGAGGGTTCTGCTCATGGGCTGAGGCTGGCAAGCCAGTCAGAGCAAGATTAGCACATCCACTTGGTGCTGCTAATCAGCGGAACTTAGATCTGCTGGATTTCTGTACTATTTTAGCCACAGGATCTGTTAATCTATTATGGTGTAAATTTGATCATTCTGTACTCATCCTTCATTTGTACTATTAGTATTGCTTTAAAGTGATCAGATTTGGATGTATACTAATCACCCATCATCTGCTGATCACGTAGATAATTTTTAATAATTTTTATGAACACTCCTTGTAGTGTTTTGTGGTCTTCAAAGATCAGAGTCAATGATTTACGTGGTAATCCTTGATCTTTAATTTATTATTAAAAAATTTTCAAAACTTAATTTTTATTAATTTTAAATAAGTTTTGATCCTTTTAGATTATTACTAATGCATATTTCAACTTTTTACATATGCCAGGCAACCCTAATTAGGTTGTAGCTCTTTTCAGTGGTACCTGGTTGTCAGATTAGTCACAACGGATCCAGACGCAGGGATCAGTCAGTTCAGATGCGCGCGGGGTAGGATCCGCTGCGTGCGTGGCAGAATTTGCTACGGGCGGGTCTCTAGTACGCGGGAAACTGCTGCTATGAGTACGTAGGGGTATGTAATGATGCAGGGCTGCATGCGGGAATTGTGACATAACACATTTCCACCTGTAACTCCTAAAATATACACAACACCTCAATTCTGAGTGAATTTTAGGTGTAAAACCTATATGTGACAACACATGTGAAACGTTAGAATGGCCAAAAGGTGCCATACTGATGTTTTAATTTTTAGTACTTTTCTTTTCAATTATTTTAAAAATGTAAGGACTTGGATTTCAAGGGTGGGGTCAGTGAGTGACCCTACCTAATTTTGGGTGAGGAACCCATTTCTCCAATAATATTTATGGATTTCTCACTCCTTCTTTTGTTAATTGAGATATTCTTATTTTTATAGTTTTGTGTTGCTATGACAGGTTGCTCTGTACATAGTAGCAAGCTGAAAACTTCAATGTTGCCACAGTTTTCTGTTGCTTAGAACTCCACAACATTGAAAATCCATGGAGGATCATCAAGAACCCAGATGTAGATTAATGAAACTCACCCCCCCAGCTTGCGTCAGTCCAGAGTTGTAAACCGGTGTTGGATGGGTGAGATTTTAGTTTGAAATTTCTGGTTGAGTGAACTTAATGGATGAGGTGTCAAAGTGTGTTCCAGTGGGTGGTGGTGGGGCATTTGTTGTAACGTGAGAGGTATTTAACACCATAAAATATATCAGGCCGGGATCCCATTGCAAGGTAATTTAGCAAACCAATGAAAGATTGATAGAGATTGGTGTCAATCCCAGAGTCATAGCCTGTAGTGCTTAGTTTAAAGTTTGGCAAAATGGTGGATGTTTGTAGGGATGGATCTGCTTGCAAGAGGGACCACTTCTTGACAATTTGATTGGCCAGTAACCGTTGATCCAAGTAGAGATTGCCTTCCTTCTTGGTGAGATTGATTCCAACAATTCAATTGCACTTCTCCTGCAATTTCAGCTTGACGTGTGATGCCATACGGCTTTGTAGTTTGGCAAGAGCGGTTAGATTGTTGCCAACAACAAGTCCCTTGTTGACATGGAGCCATATTGCTACAATAGTTTGGTCTTTACGGTAAATGTAAACAGTCTGCTCTATGCAGTCACCCATGAAACCCAGTTTCTCAAGGAGTGTTTTAAAAAACTTCCACCAGCAGCGTGCAGCCTGCCTTGTGCCATAGAGTGACTTCTTTAGTTGCATTGCTTTTCCAGCTAGTTCAGGTTGGATGTGTACCGGTGGTTTAACACAGACAAGCTTGTCAATTGGGGAGTGTAGTTAAGCTGCAGAAATATTGAAACTCTGTATGACCCAGTTGTTGGAAGTTTCCAGAGCTGTTAAGAGCCATAGAGACAACAAGAATGCGGTTGGGGCAAACGTCTTGTAACAATCAACCCCAAGCTGCTGGCCAAAACCCTTGGCAACGTACGGGACTTTAGGGATGTTGATGGTACCATCCGGCTTCCATTTCAGCGCAAATACATATTTTTCTCCAATTACCTTCATCCCGGGCTTCTGCTTGACTGCTTCCCACACATCCATGTTGAATAGCTGATCTATCTCTTTATGTAGGGGTGGTTCCTCTATTGGGCGGAGGTCTTTGGATAGGGCGTGTCACACGGAGGATGGGAGATCATTGTTGGGGAGGTTGGGGATGTTGAGGATAAAGGAGTCTTTACCTTTGCATATTTTGTCCTTTGGAGTTTCACCAAGTTTCAATTGGACTGTACGCAGTGCCGGGTCAATGGAATCTATCATTGTTGGAATTGGTATAAAGGGCTTTGGGATTGAATTGGGGAAATTGGCAACATTGGTATAGGTTACGTTGGAGGAGGTAGGGTTCCAGAATACGTACCCACACTGATTGTCTTGGAAACCTAAGAATATCATCTTCTTGGCTCTGTTGTCAATTTTTAGGTGTTTTCTTTGGGGATGTGTGCCAAGGCAATGGATCCAAATGGGTGAAGTGTAATGTTGTTGGGTGGGACGTTGTATAAGATTTCTGTTGGAGGTCTATCAGATGTGCAAAATTTAGGGAGTTGGTTATGTAGGAAACAGGGGTGTCTATAGGCAAATGACCAAAATTCATCAGGGACGCAGGCATATTTTAACATTGTCCAAGCCATGTCACCAAGTGTCCTGTTGACACGCTTGGCCTCACCATTCTGTTTGGGTGTGTAGGTGTTTTGTACCAATAGCTTTGAGGGAGTCTTTCAATGACTTTTTGTGATATTCTTTTGCATTATCCAAACAGAGATGCACAGGCGCCCAGCCAAGTTGATTTTTCAGTTATTGGATGGTAGAAAAGAGAAGTTTAGGAACTTTGGATTGGTTTTTGAAGGCATGGACAAAGATAAACATGGAGACGTGGTCTTGGATAGTGATAAGATAGAGGTTACTGTTGCAATTGGGAGCAAGTGGTCCAAGGATGTTGGTTACAAGCAGGTCAAGTAGTTTTTCTTTTGGGATGGAATTTGGGAAATATTTGCATTGTTGGATGCTCTTGGAAACTTTACAGGTTCACAGATGAACAGAGACCATGATTTCAGATTGAACAAAGGTATGTAACATTTGATGTATTGCTTTACAATTTTTTTGGAAATGTGGCCCAGGGTACAATGATAGAGATAAAATGAAGGGGGGAAAGAGAAAGGGGAGGTAGGCTGCCAACAGAAGAGAACAGTTGATTTGACTGATGGATATGTTTTATGGTCCATGTGTGGTTTTCATACTTGGAGGTGATAACATGAGATGGTGAGGATAGAACAATGGAATGATATGAAAAGGAAGGAGTATAGCCGGCTTTGATGAGGTGGCCAAGGGACCAGAGTGTGTCTTGCATGCTAGGGCAATAGAGAACCTCACTCCATAGGGGGTCCCCAGGGTCCCCACACCGGGTTGTCAACAGTTGCATTTTCCCTCTGCCCATGGCGCACAAGGTTGCTTTAGGGTCTTCCAGTTTGAGAGGTATAGGGTTAGGAAAAGGGAAATAAGAAAAAAAAGAAGGTAAATGTTCACTCACCGTTGAGGTTGCCCCTGAATTGATGATCAATGCATTAGGTCCATTCATGGATCTGATCATGGCTTGGTTGGGGCAATCCCTGTTGGTGACTGGTGGTGTGTCTGCACCTGGGATGGTGTTCACACGTTGGGGCAGAGGTCAGTACCTGGATTGGCTAGATGGGTGGGTCAAATGGGGTGCAGTCTCTTGGTTTAGGCCTGGTGGTGGTAATCCTGAATCTGTCCAAAGAATGGAAAATTTGGAACACCAGTGGTTGGGCAACCTACAGTAGGCACACAATCCACCCAGATGGTTGCAAACCTTGGGGGGCACAGGTCAATTCCCGTTATCAATATTTTTACAGGCCGCTTGTATGTCTTCCAGGGTTGGTTGATGGTAGAATTCCCTTGGGTGTGGTGGTCTTGTGCTTTTATTCTGTATTGGATAGGCTTGAGGTTGTTTCCAGGTGTAAGGATTTATATTCTTGATTGCGTGAGGGTTATTGTTTGAATTTCCGCGCTTGATCTTGCCATAGAAAGAGGTAAGGATTGAATGGGTATTGGCCGGAGTTGGGTGTTTGAGGCAATCTAGCTGGGGCCCAATGCTTTGGAGAAGCTGCAATCTAGTTGTACTGGGTGGTGGTGGCATTAACAATTGCATGATCAGCAATATCAGCGTGTTTGGGACTGGGCAACCAAGACATCTGAGTTCAATGAAATATTAGAGATTTGAATGATATGTAAGGAGATATACCCTTTGACTGTTGTCATCTTAAAGAATAGTTTGCTGAGTAGCTTGAATTGGCAAGTCCGGCTTGACAGTTGGAAGTTCTTCCTGATGGTATCAAACTCCTCCCATGCTGTAGTTTGGTTTGAAACAAGAGTCTTCAGTTCCCAATCCACAGTTAGTGTGAAGAAAACTCAAAGAAAAATGCTCTCAAAATGGTCCAGGGTCTTCAGGTTTGTAATGTTGGAAGAAAAGTTGATTTTGCCAAAGATTAAAAGGCCAATTGTGTGGATTCTGCAAATCCATTCATCAATGTTGCTACCATCTCGTTTCAGAGTCTCAACGGTTGTCACGTATTTGGTTTGGTTTGCCAAAAACTTCTCTCAAGCCCTGCTCATTCCTTGGGAGGATACCAAGGGTTTACTGGTGTCAGGGTTGGTTTGCTCCATATCATTGTTGTTACAATTGGAAAATTTCTTGTTGTTGGATTGCGTTCCAGGTCTGCCGGGTCTTGCCTTTCCACAGCGGGGCTTAGGAATACAATACGGAATAGATTGCCAGGGCAATGGATGGGATGGAGGGAACAGGGACTGGAATATTTGATGAGACTATTGGACAATGACAACAATATGGGGCAGTAGGACGGTTCAGGATGCTGTCAATGGTTACAATTGACAATGATATGGCAAAATTCAACATTTCAGGACTTTTGAGGGTCACAAAAGGATGCGTGGATGGGTTTCAATGAATCAAGGAACAGGAAAAATGAAAAACAGAGGATTTTTTGAATCAAAAACGGGAAAAACAGGATGATAATGGAAGAGCAGGCTTTTAACCTGTGGTAACGGAGAGCTCAATTTTATGGTAAGAGATTATATTTGGAAATCCATAAGTTTATTTCTTTGATGCGCGCCGGCTTAGATTATATTCTATATACATATGTCAAGTGTTTTGTGATATGCTATCTGTGATACCCTATAGTCAGGTTTTCCCTATTACAACAAATATCATGCTTTCTGACTCAAAAATATTTACTTACACAACCAAACAGGCTGATCAGTTGGCTTCTCCTCATACCCTGGGCAATCCTTGCGTTTGCATTCCTGCTCCCAATTTCAATGTTCTCCCTATCCCTGTCTCCTCTCTCTTCTCCTGTGTCCCTCCTCTCTTGCCTTCCCTTCTTCTTGGTGTGTTTGTAGGCAATTCCGGTAACTTTTGTACCCTTGCCCCAACAAGCACCAGTTTAGTACTATTGACTCCCCTTCAGAGTGCTGATGTCAGCCTCCTGGATGCCAAGACCCTTGCTATCCTTTAGCTACCAGAGGTGATAGAATAAATAATAAATATATTATTTAATAAATGCAGCAGAAATCCGTAAAATATTTGGATAAAGCTTATTGCAAGGTTAATTGGTTTGGTTATGGTTTATTGTTATAAATCAATATAGATAAATTGATTATTAAATATTTTTATAGATGGGACACAATTATATTGGGGATCTTTAACACCTCTCCTCAGGGAATTCAGTAGGAAAACACATAGTCCTGGTTACTTTGGGCCCTTTAGTTTAAAGGATATTTTGCCCAAAGATAATATGTATATAAAATACATGGTGGAGTGGCAGGGCTTTGTAACCAAGCTTCCACAACAAAGAAAGGATAACAAGACTCACTGGTATATTATTAAATCCTTTGGGTATCTGTTTGGGACATGCACTGATGGGTTAAACCTGTATACTGGGGTTATAAGGTTGTTCAGCAGTTTAAATTGATAAAAAAGGAGGTTTGAGGACGGATATTTTTAATCAGACTAAGCCATAAATCACTTACTTATCTCTTATAAGTATTTGATTACCTTGGCCCAGTTTCTGGATATAAATATAACTGGGTCTCTTTGTATCAATATCCTCAAAAGAGCTCTTTATTTATAGCTTTTGGAGTCCCAATATTGTCCTTCTGAGGGGTACAGGGACTCAAAGGGATTGACACTGAGGCTAACAGGGTAACCAGTGGTAGCCTGTCACTTTTTCTTGATGCTGTAACACGGGTAGAATTTAATTCCACAGGGTATGGGAATTGTTCTACTTTATAATTGATGTTTGGAAGTGTGAATAACACTAATCTGTCCTTTTCATTTATTATTTAATTAATTATCCTTAGTATATGTTCCCAGTAAGTTAATAATTATTTTAATAGACATTCCTACAGATATTCTGATGTCAGGTGAGTTCTCATTGATAACTTTTGATATGAGATTATATAGAGCTAAGAACCAGAAAAACTGAAAATCATGAAACAGGTAATAATTTGAGATAACACAAAGTGAGAAGGATAAAAGAACAGAGAAAATGAGATCCTACAGCTAGAGCTGATCATAAGAGTTATAATAAGTAGCATGAGCAGAATAATGTCTTTGGGAAACATAGAATGGATTGGGCAAAAGCTGACGTTTGCAAAACAAGGGTTAGATGGCCCAGATGATCTTTTTAGAGGTTTGAGATCTTACCAGGCAGAGATTGACGGTAGTTCAGTCTTGAAGTTGAGGTTTATATTGATTGATGATGACAGAAAGTTAGCATTTGAATAGAAAAGGAAAGAAGAAAGAAAAAGAAATATAGAATAAAAGAAAGGAAAAGATGACCGTGGCAATTTGATGTGACCTTTAATGAGCTTTGATGTAGTCTTGAGTTAGATTGAGGTTGGAGGTCTATGGTGATTCTTGGTTTGATGATTGGTCTGAATTGGAAGGATAATAAGATAAAGGGAAGTGGATAGAACAAAAAAGAAAGATGAGAATCTCTATCAAAAAGAAAAAGAGTTTCAAAGAAAAAAAAATATTGGGAGACCATAGGAGAGTTGAGGTCAAGACTGAAAGACGTGAAACCTCCTCTGATGAAACCTCCTCTTTTGCGCGGAGCTTTCATGTGAGTGTGTCAAGACATGCGCTATGAAACTGCAAAAGGGAAAGTGTCACATGGAAATACTCCATGGTCTTAACACCCCTTGTGACTGGTAAGAGGAGAAGCCGGAGTGTGATTGTTCTTGATTTTGCAGAAGATCTTCTTGTGAAGAAGTTTGAGCACTTGGACAGAGGTTGCCTTCGTTAAGGAATTGGCCATCATTTTATCTGAAGGAATGAGACGCAATTTGTATTTCTCAAGTGAAAAATCTTCCCTTAAACCTTTAGTTTTAATATCTATATGTTGAGATTTTGAATGAGACCCAAATTTTTTTATTTTGTGTTTGAGTCCCTTATTATTGATGTAGATTGTAGGCTTCACTGAGGGATTGAGATAAATTTTTCCAATCAGATGAGATATCCATTTCAATTCTAAATAACAATCTAAAATTGCATTCAGTTTGGATTTGGTGGATGAATATGTTATGTTTTGTTGTCTTGATGAGTTCCAGATGACGGGACTTCCATAATGAAAAATAATGTAACCTGTTTGAGACTTTTGAAACACAGGGTTGTCACCCCAGGTTGTGTTGCTATAGCCAGAAACAATCTCATGGCTGGAATCATATCAAAGGACCAGTTTAAGATTTTTTGTGGTTTTAAGATATTTCCAAACTTTCCGGACCTCTCTCCAGTGCGTGAGACCCAGCTTGGCATTAAACCTAGCCAAGCTTGACACGGTAAAAGAAATGTTGGGCCAAGTATATTGGGAAATGTGATTCAAGAGACCAATTGCGGATTGGTAATTGATGTTGAGTTGAACAAATTCTGTGTGATCCTCATCCAAGGCAGGTTCAAGATGTAGATTTTGAGTCAGAGGGGAGTTGACATCTTTACAGTCAGCAAGGCCTAATTCTTCAAGTCCACAATTGATATGGTTTGGTTGACTAAGCATAATCTTGTCTCCTTCAAATTCCATTAGCATTCCAAGAATTGTATTAGGGGAGTGACAAGAGGAATTAACAAATTTTTTTAGAAAACTTGTTGCAAAATTGTTAGTTCTTCCCACAAGTATTAGATCATCCACGTGGAATTAGATTACTTTGCCAGAATCTAAATTGAGAAATAGACATGGGTCACTGGTAGATCCATGGAATCCTTGAGACTTGATCCAAGCGGCAAGATTTTTGTACCAGTTTTTCAGCAATTTTTGGAGACCATATAAGGATTTCTTCAACTTTAAGAAGAGAGATTTTCTATCCAATCCTTTGGGGGCTCTAATTATAACAGTTTCATTCAAAGGAGCATGTAAGAAGGCTCCCTTTACCTTGAATTGAGTAAATTTCATTTTATTTTTGAGACCATAAAGGAGGGCTAGACAAAGGGATCCAAGTTTACCAGTAGGTTCCCAAGTCTTGTCAAAATCAATACCTTGAATTTGATCAAAACCTTGCACGCATAGTCTGGCTTTATATTTGACAGGCTCTCCGTGGAAATTTTCCTTCACCTTGAATACCCAAGTGGTTTTCAGAATGTTGTCCGGAGTGCTGTAATATTCTTCCCAGATTTGTTGAGATTCTATCAAGAGTAATTCTTCTTTCAAAGCTTTTTCCCATTTTGGCCATTCCGGGAATTTTTGGGCTGCTTTATAGGAGGGTGGTTCATAGTAGTGATGAAATCCATATCTTTGTGGTTTTCAAGTTTCTTGTTTGGGTTTCAATGTTACATTGGGAGCAGGAATAGTTTGAGTTGAAGTGCTTGATGGCGGAGGATCTAAGGGACTATCTTCTTCTTCAGGATCAGAGTCTGATTTGAGACATTTAGTATTGGTCTCTTGGATACTGTATTGTTTGTTGGATGTGGAGAAGTCTGACTCATTGGGGTCCAAACTAGATTGGGAAAAAATATCCAGTCCGGGTGATTCAAGAAGTGGGAACTTGTTCAAGTTTGTCTTGAGGAATTTGACGTTGTAAGACTCCAAACGGTGCTAAGCCGTGGCAGTTCTGTGGAGGGGAAAGGTGCTGTTTAGGCTGCCCTCCTAGGAGTTACAATAATATTTAAATGTAACCGGAATCAAGGTCCAGAACCTTATGGATGAGAAATCAAACTAAGGGAAGAGGGTAAGAGTTGTCGGTAGCTATGGAAACAACACTATCTGAGACAAGATGGTGCAGGGAAAGACTTGAACAAATAAGTCAAGGTTTTTTCAGAGTTCAATAGAACAAGGCAGTTGTAAGTAACAACGCCCACAAGCTAATAACTCTGGTTGTCAGCAGCTGATTAGGAAAGATCAACTCAATCCCAACCAACCTCCAGGTTCTCAATGAACCTGCCCAACTCTCCGCAATCAAGCGCTTGAAGGGTACCAGATAACTGTGGGAGGCTGAACAAAACAAAAGCAATTTGTTTATGAAGCTCTAGAAGCAAATCAATAACGAATTTGAGCAAGAATACCCCAACACTCTTCAAGGAACCCAAGAATAGCGTGGCAAAATTCAACCTCAAAGAAGAAGGGAGGTATAACACTCCAGGTTTTAAGCTTAATAAAACCTCTTCGATCAAACGTGATTGGCTCCAGAAAGATGATCAAGGAGAGATCAAGACCAGTATGGTTGGAAAAAGGGATCAGAGTGGTATAACACACTCAAGAATTCAGACAGACAGGAATTCTTCTTCAACCAGCAAGGCTATTGGTTGGTGATAAGGATCAAGGTCACAAAGGACAGAGTTTGAGTATGGAGGCTCAAAGGATCAAGGGGCAATCATAGATATACCCGGATAAATGGCTCAGATAGGTGGGGAAGGATGCCCACAGATAAGTTGATTACGATGAAGGTCTTATTGGATGGATTGGATTCTCTGATGCTCCCCTGATGATGGGATGCTCGGATGATGGGCCAAAAGGCAGGGGAGAGCCCCTCCTTATATGGGCAGGAGGCCCTGTTAGACTATATACAACGGATTCTACAAATAGAGCGGAAAAGGGAAGGCAACCATGTGGTCACTCGCGTCGGTCTGTGGATGGGCGCGCGTAACAATACCAGAGTCACCCACCCCTTGTCCAAAGGCGAAAGCGGGTGGGAGAGTCCCAGGAAAGGTGACAGATGAAGTCCATGAGAGCGCGGATGGGCGGATAGGAGATTGGTTTGAGAAAGTTGAGTAAATCCTGACGGCCTTGAGATCCACGACTGATAGATCAAGTGCGATGGGAGGTTTGACGGATCCAAGGATTTGCCAAATGCTTGCGGGTGTGGTCGGGATGGATTCAGTAAATCATGGATGAGCGCCGCGCGACGGTAGCAATGAGGAGATTGGGAGGCGCAACGACAAAGATGAAGACACGCAACAACAAAGATAAGGACGTGCTATGACAACGGCGGAGATGAAAAGCAACACGGATAAAGGACACGCAACGCGCGCGGATGAAAGGAGCGCGGCGCGGCGCGGCGCGGCACGCGACGCGGATAATGGAAGCGCAGCGCGCGCAGCGTGGCGCGCGCGCGCGGGTAAAAAATGGTTTGGATGAGCCTGAGGATAAGTTGTTCAGCCGGGCGGTACGTTTGCGCAACAGTTTATGGATTGAGGTCTTAAGGCAGCCAGGGTGTCCAGGATGGGGCACCACATCTCTCCCCAACTTACAGACTGTCCCTAGTCTGCTCCCAAATTTGATGCCATAGAAAAAAAAGAAAGGAAAGACAGATGATTGAAACCAAAAAATGGCCATTTTGATCTTGAGAGTGGTTGAGAAAAAATTTTTCGATCCGACCAAAAATCCTAGAAGTGGAGAGTTCCAAGGTGGCTCACAAGTGTGGCAAGGGTAGAGTTTCACAAAAACAACAAGGATCTTGCCCAGGCGGTGCACAATTGGGAGGACTTACTTCTGAGATAAGTTGCCCCCACAACAATGAAACTTCTTGACTTGATCAGCAGAGAACCTTCTGGCCAACCAAGTACCATCCAGCTCCTCCAAAACATAAGATCCACCCTTAACTTTATGAATCACTCGATAAGGGCCATTCCAACAATTAGAAAAAAGCTTGCCCCACTGGGTCTCCAAAGATCGATTATAAGCCAAAACTAGGTCACCAGGGTTCAAGGGCTCCCTGATTCGATTAGAGTGCTTGCCCTCCCAATGCTGGACGGATTTTGCTCTGGACTCCATCTTTTTTTGATACGCTTCTTCACAAACGTCTTCACTTTGCTCAAGTTGCTTGGATCTAGCAACTAACAGATCGGCAGTTGAGGAAACCTCTTCCCAAGAGACACCCAAGAAAGATTCCATTTCCAGATCCAAAGGAAGGACTGCTCTTTGACCAAAGATGATTTCATAAGGTGAGTAGCCAGTAGTCCTTTTGGTTGAGATTCAATCAGAAAAGAGAACAAGAGGAAGGAATTTGCGACAATTCTTGCCATTTTCACCAGCCAGTTTAACAAGTGCAGCCTTCAAAGGGTCATGGCCTCGTTCCACCATGCCTTGGCCTTCAGGATAATAAGGAGTAGTAACTCTATGTTGTCCAGGAAGGGATTGGATCATTTCAGCAAGCTTGCCCCCAAATTCAGAGCCACCATCAGTAGAGTAAGATTGAGCCAGGCCATAACGCATTGTCCAGGTCTCGTAGAGGAAAGCTGCCACTGATTCAGAGCTAAGGTTCTTAAGAAATTTTGCTTCAACCCATCCGGAAAAATCATCTCTAGCCACAATGAGGTACTTAGCACCACCTGCCTTAATATGAACCACATCCATAGCAATCCTTCCAAAGACAGTGGACTCCCCAGTAGGATAACGAATTTTGGCTGGGCGCCTGAGATCACGTTTTTGACAAACTTCACAACTCTTGCACCATTGGGAGACGGATTTCTTCAAAGATGGCCACCAGAATCGTTTGGATAATCGTCGATAAGTTTCAGTTTCCCCACAATGACCAAGGCCTTCATGGAGACTTTCAAGGATAGAATCTTTGTTAGAGGGAATAGTAACAACAATAAGAGCACAAGGATTTCCCCTCTTCATAAGTCTAGAGCCTTGAACAAAAAAATTAGAAGACTTTTGTTTAAGAGATCAAAATTCCTTAGCAGAGAGATCAGGAGGTTTTTGAAGAGTTGAAAGGTACTGCTCTAATTTAAACCAGAAGCCTTGTTGAAAGCCAGAATAATTTTGCGAAGAAAAAGAGAAAATAGGTCGAATTAAAGGTTCCTCTTCATTGAAATCGGTTCCAACATCAGATTCGTTGTCCCCAAGAGGTCGTTGAGATAAACCGTCAGGCATGGTGAAAGATTTTCCCGGCCTGTGAACAATATCAAAAGAGAAAAGCTGGATAAAGGCCACCCAACGAGTCATAGGAGCATTGGGAAGACTGGGAGCGTTGATCATTTCAATGATGGATCGAGCATCAACTTGCAATTCGAAATGTTGGCCCCAGAGAACGGTTTGAAGTTTCTTCATCATTCGAGCCACACCACAGAGTTCCAGTTTGGGCTGGGAGTATCTAGATTCTACATCTGAAAACAACAAAGATTCATAAAGAGCAGGACGGTCCCAACCATTTTCATCTTCCTGAGTAAGGACGGCGCCAACAGCTTGATAACTAGAATCAACAGCCAATTTGATCTTGCCAGCTCCAGGTCCATAAGCAATCTGTTTCAAGACTATGTCTTTGCCAACCATCATTTCAAGTAGCTGAAAATAATGTTCACAATCTTGGGTCCAGATCCACTCAGCATCTATTCTGGTCAGGCAACGTAGAGGAGCACAGATTTTGGATAGAGATGGGATAAAGATTCTAACATAAGTGACAACACCTAGAAAGCCCCTAACTTCAGTTGGATTGATTGGGGTAGGCCAAGAGATGATCTTGTTGACTTTGGCTGGTGCCATCCTTCTTCCTTCCTTGCAGACCACATGACCAACAATTTCCAGAGCAGGGACACAAGCCGCCAGTTTAGATCCAGAGACAGTAAGGCCAGATTCCTCGATTTGAAACAGAATCCTCTCCAAGGTAGTAGCATATTCCCAGATAAAACGACGAATTCCTGAATGCCAAGGTAAGAGCTCATTATCATAGTCAGATACTGGACCTTTAATTCCGCCATCGTCAATAAAGATACCAGCATGATCAGGGATTTCATCCTGGAGGATCCACATCATCTGAGCCTGATAGACTGCAACCGAGTTGGTGGCTCCTTGAGGCAATCGAGTAAGTTGAAATTGACCAAGAGGGGTATCGAAAGTAGTGAGAGGACGAGAAATAGGATGTAAGGATTGTTTGTCATAGCCACCCATAATATCCCCTAGACCATAGCAAGCTCTTCCCGCAAAGGATTCAACAAATTCTTCAGTAGCAGGAGGGATACCAGAGTCTTTAATAGTAACTTTATTAAGAGGTTGAAGATCATGAACTATCCTAAGTTTACCATTTCTCTTGAGGACACAGAAGACGGGGCTGGAGTAACTAGAAGTTGACTGTTCATACAGGCCAGTTCAAACTTGTTCCCGGACCAACTTGATGAATTCGTTGACTTTAGCAGCAGGGATAGGGATCTTTTTCTTTTGCCAAGGATCATGTTCAACTACAGGGATGATATAAGGGAGGCCATAGGATTCCCGCAAGAGACCTCTCTCTTCTTCACAGAAAGCAATAGATTTTTCTCTTAGAGATAAGACATTTTTGATTAAATTTAACTCATCAGGAAGAAGCCATCCATCTGGACCAAAGTTGACCACCTTCAGACGTTCTTCAGTGACCCGTCCATTAGGCACAAAGGGACCAGTAAGAGATTGAGGAAGACCACAGTAAGGATTGCGAGATAGAGGAGGACGCATAAGGGGAGGATTGAGGTTGAGAGGCATAGGCTGGTTGACTGGTTGGATCTTTTTAGCAACTGGTTTATACTTAGTGGCAAAAGAGAGAAGTTCTTGTTTCCTCCAAGAGTTGACCAGAGAGACTTGATTACAAAAGCTGAGTCCAAGTTCCAACATCTTCCAAGTCCAATGTTCTGCAATATCCTTGAAGGGTGCCTTTTCCATAAAAGGAGAACCAGGAGATAATACATTGCTCACATGTGTGGCACAAGGTAGGGTTTCGAAAATGACAGTAAAAGATTGCCCTGGCAGTGCACAATTGGGAGGACTTACTTGTACCCCAAATTGCCTCCACTGAAGCCCATATTCCTTCATACCAAAATTGCCAAAAACGGAATTGAAATTAGGATCTAGTTTAGACTCATTGCGGAGATTTGTACCGGAACTGAGAGAAGATTGATCAGACTCAAAAGTAGAAGGAAAAGAAGACACAACAGATCCAGAGAGAGAAGGAGATGGAGAAGAAATATTTTCGGATTTTTCTTTTTTGTTATGTTTTTGTTTTTTAATATTCTTGAGCTCAGAAGAGAATGATGAAAGGAATGAAAAATAAGCCTGAGGGATGGGAGTTGACCCTTGAGTTGCAGTCTGAGGCTGAAAAGAACTACAACCATTGGTAGGATCAACTATTCCCCTAAAAAATGAGAGGAACTAGAGTTATCCTTCTGCTTCCCCTTAAAAGATGATTTGGGAGAATGACCAGGAAAATCTCTTTCCCAACAACCAGAATCCAAAGAGCAAAGAGGGACTTCAATTTTCCTGCCATCAGCATCAGGGAGAAGAATTCTCTCCCCAACTTGATCAGAAAACATCAGGGTTGCACCAAAGTCCATTAAGAAGGGTCGTCCCAAGATCATAGGACTGTCCAAACGAGTAATCCAAAAGTGGCAGGTTCCAATGATGTTTTGACCAATCCTGACCGGTACATCTTCAGAAATACCAACCAGTTCACAAGCTTGATTTCCTATCCCATACACTGCAGAGTTGAAGCTGACCCTAGGACTAAGTTTGAGCTTGCAGGCCATAGCATCCGAGATTAAGTTAAGCTGAGATCCAGAATCCACAAGAGGAGAAACAGTTTTAGCTGAGTCACCAAGATAACAAGGAAGAAAGCCAAGGGGACAGGAATAAAGATTGGATTCTATAGAAGGACTGGTTCCACCAGAGTCCTCCATTAAAGTGCCAGAGGAGAATTTGAGTTCTTCAGGGCCAATTTCTACACGTTGACGAGAGACCCATTTCTTCATTCCTTCAGCAACAGATGGAGAGATTGATAGGAGTGCAGCCACAGATAGATCAGGAATTTTGAGATCAGAAATTTTCTTTAATACTCCCTCCACAGCATTGGGGTGATCCTTGGAGATGCCCCTTTCAAATCAAACTTTGGGCTGGGTGGGGGGAGGAAGTTCAGGTGACGCAGAATCTAAGATAGGATTAGAAGGTTGAGGTGAGGGAGAAGGATCAGGGTGATCTGGGAACCTTTCCATGAGTGGTTCCTTTTCCACCTCCATGTCTTCTACATCAGAGGAAGGAGGCTCAAGTGTTGATCGACGTTTAACGGGTTTTCAAAGGATTGAAGTTGGCAAGGAAGGAGCCTTATGAGGTTTAGGTTCCTCATGTTGTTTCCTGGCTGGATCAGATTGATAAGTAGTCCCAGCAAGACTAGAGGAAGAAATAGCTGGAGGATACCAAGGTTGGAGGGTACCACAGGATGATCGAAATTCAAAGGAAGCAAGAGATGCTTTCACAGGAGGTTATGGCTGGTAAGAGGCCACCACATGTCGGATAGGAGGAGACGAGTCAAAAGGGATTAGGGCACCATTAGGGAGGAAGTAATTGTTTCCCCTCTGCTCTACCAACTTTTCCTTTAAGTCCTTCTGAAGTTCTTGACATCGTCCGGTTCCATGGCCTTCCCTATGACAGTAGTAACAGACCAGAGTTGATTTGGGGACAGAAGAAGGAGTTTTAGGAGTAGCTAGCAAAGAAATCTTTTGATCTATTTTGTTCTCAAAGGCCCTAAGTAACTTGGTGATTTCATCTATAGTAGTAGGTTCTTGATTGGAATTAGGATCTGCTTTAGGCCTATGATCTGCCTCCATTTTAATCATAATATCGTTTGATTCTTTAAAAGAAGGAACATGGACTGGTTCAGTAGTTCTAGGCTTTTCAAAGGCAAGAGCAGTTTGACCTTTCATGACTTTATCCACAGTACTCCTAAGGGTAAGAAAAACAGGGAGCTTGAATCAATTATCCCTGGTAGTAATCATGGATCCAGATTTGACCAGTTCTTCTTTAATCCTTTCCTGCACAGCCGACAAAAAAGATTGGAAGAACTTTGCTTGAATTTTGTCCACTGTGTCAATGTGATTGTTTTGGATAAGATAGTTTTGAATGGGATCCCAAGACTTTCTAAAAATCTGATAGTCAGAGGCTGAAGAAATACCACCATTGGAGATCCACTGAGAAACCAGAGCATCCAAATCCTGCAGAGTAAACCTAGCCACATCTATTTTACCCCAGTATGCCAACATAGCCTCCCTGAGAAGCGTCCAGTTGTGGGATTCAAATCCCTCAAAAGACTCGATTACCTCCATAACTTCATCAGAGGAGATAAAGAACCGCAACTGATAAGCCATATCGAATTCACTAGCTCCATCCACTTCAGCAGCCATTTCGTAGGAGTCCAAGAATCGCTTGACATTTTTACCGTTGAAGCCTAAGTTCTTGTTCTGGGGTTTGATCTTTACCATCTTAGGTCAAACAGAGGTGGTTGGAGTAGCAGGAGATGCCATATTGAATAACAGAGTTCCTAGGGAATCCAAAGAGCAGATTTCCAAAGTGGCTCACGAGTGTGGCAAGAGTAGGGTTTCGCCAAGAACAACAAGTATCTTGCCCGAGCGGTGCACAAATTGGGAGGACTTACTTCTAGACCAAGCTGCCTCCACAGATTGGAAAAAAAGAACAAACAGAAAAAGAAAGAGAAATTGGATAGGATTTCGGAGTTGATTCTTCAAGTTGGGACTGTAAATCCCAAGGTTGCTGGTTCAATCCCGGCCCGGGGGACCAAATGTAAGACTCCAAACAGTGCTAAGCCGTGGCAGTTCTGTGGAGGGGAAAGGTGCTGTTTAGGCTGCCCTCCTAGGAGTTACAATAATATTTAAATGTAACCGAAATCAAGGTCCAGAACCTTATGGATGAGAAATCAAACTAAGGGAAGAGGGTAAGAGTTGTTGGTAGCTATGGAAACAACACTATCTGAGACAAGATGGTGCAGGGAAAGACTTGAACAAATAAGTCAAGGTTTGTTCAGAGTTCAATAGAACAAGGCAGTTGTAAGTAACAACGCCCACAAGCTAATAACTCTGGTCGTCAGCAGCTGATTAGGAAAGATCAACTCAATCCCAACCAACCTCCAGGTTCTCAATGAACCTGCCCAACTCTCCGCAATCAAGCGCTTGAAGGGTACCAGATAACTGTGGGAGGCTGAACAAAACAAAAGCAATTTGTTTATGAAGCTCTAGAAGCAAATCAATAACGAATTTGAGCAAGAATACCCCAACACTCTTCAAGGAACCCAAGAATAGGATGGCGAAATTCAACCTCAAAGAAGAAGGGAGGTATAACACTCCAGGTTTTAAGCTTAATAAAACCTCTTCGATCAAACGTGATTGGCTCCAGAAAGATGATCAAGGAGAGATCAAGACCAGTATGGTCTGAAAAAGGGATCAGAGTGGTATAACACACTCAAGAATTCAGACAGACAGGAATTCTTCTTCAACCAGCAAGGCTATTGGTTGGTGATAAGGATCAAGGTCACAAAGGACAGAGTTTGAGTATGGAGGCTCAAAGGATCAAGGGGCAATCATAGATATACCCGGATAAATGGCTCAGATAGGTGGGGAAGGATGCCCACAGATAAGTTGATTACGATGAAGGTCTTATTGGATGGATTGGATTCTCTGATGCTCCCCTGATGATGGGATGCTCGGATGATGGGCCAAAAGGCAGGGGAGAGCCCCTCCTTATATGGGCAGGAGGCCCTGTTAGACTATATACAACGGATTCTAAAAATAGAGCGGAAAAGGGAAGGCAACCATGTGGTCACTCGCGTCGGTCTGTGGATGGGCGCGCGTAACAATACCAGAGTCACCCACCCCTTGTCCAAAGGCGGAAGCGGGTGGGAGAGTCCCAGGAAAGGTGACGGATGAAGTCCATGAGAGCGCGGATGGGCGGATAGGAGATTGGTTTGAGAAAGTTGAGTAAATCCTGACGGCCTTGAGATCCACGACTGATAGATCAAGTGCGATGGGAGGTTTGACGGATCCAAGGATTTGCCAAATGCTTGCAGGTGCGGTCGGGATGGATTCAGTAAATCATGGATGAGCGCCGCGCGACGGTAGAAATGAGGAGATTGGGAGGCGCAACGACAAAGATGAAGACACGCAACAACAAAGATAAGGACGTGCTATGACAACGGCGGAGATGACAAGCAACACGGATAAAGGACGCGCAACGCGCGCGGATGAAAGGAGCGCGGCGCGGCACGCGAAGCAGATAATGGAAGCGCGCGCGGGTAAAAAATGGTTTGGATGAGCCTGAGGATAAGTTGTTCAGCCGGGAGGTACGTTTGCGCAACAGTTTATGGATTGAGGTCTTAAGGCGGCAAGGGTGTCCAGGATGGGGCACCACAACGTGTTTTGTCTCTATAACGGCACCAAGCAAGTTGAGGATGAGATAGGAGTTAAAAACCGGGTTGAAACCAACCGAGATTCCTTCAAGGCCTTTTTCATTGAACTTGAGCCCCTTTTGTGTGAGATTTGCAAGCTATATTACAGATGTACCTATGGGTTTTAAGTAATTAGTGGGTAGTTTCTTACCAAACATAAGCTCCCAAGGAGACTGATTTTTACCTTCCCAAGGAATCTGGTTGAGCATGAAGCAACAAATTCTGGTCACAACGTGCCATTAATTCTTGGGTAATCTTGACAAAAAAAAAGTAGCTCAGGAAGATTCTACGATGGTCTGATTGGCTCTTTCAGCACAACCATTATTTTGGGAATGGTATGGTTTGGAGGTTAAAAGCTTGATGTGTTTAGACTTAGCAAAATCTTTAAGAGTAGAATTAGTTAATTTGGTCCCTTTATCTGAAAATATTTCAGTTGTGTAGTAGTTTAACATTTTATATTTGGTTTTGAGTATGTTGATGATTGTGTTGGGAGTCTTGTCTTTGGATTTAAGAGGGAATGCCGCTAGATAGCCAGTACAGTTATTGACTAGGGTGAGTAGATAGTGGTGGCTGGACTTAGATTGAGGAGAGATTGGGCCAATCAGGTTGAGGTGAATTTGCTCCAAGGTTTTGTTAGAAGAGGTAGATACACTAGAGAATGGAGCTTTAGTGATTTTACTTTTAACACAACTATTTCATTGGAACTTGAGAAGTTCCTTGTTGGGGTAGCAATCTTTCAGAAGGGGTTTGAGAGTGGAGATGGAAGCATGGCCATAGGTTCTGTGGAATTCAAGGAGCAAAGAAGGTATAGAGGAAGTTTGATTAGAAAGATTCAAGGTCTGGTTGCTGCCAGCGGTCCAAGGTTTCTCAATGACAAATAGATGATCTTGGACAAGGACTTTTAAGTCAATCTTATTGTTTCTAGTGACAGAGAAGCTGTTGTGTTGTTGTGTGAGATTGCAACCTTTCTTAGCTAGGAGACCAGGGCTGATTAGGTTCACTACTATATCAGGTATGTATACGCAGTCTTCAAGAGTGATTGTGGATTATTTCCATTCTAGCTGGACCGTGCCAGTTCCTCAAATCTTGAGATTGGCTTTGAGTTTGCCAGTTTTGATTTCCTCAAGGTCATCTTGGAGCTTGATTGACATAAAGTACTTGAGATCATTGAAGATGTGGACATTGGCTCCGGAATTTAGAAGGAGATTAGGATTATTTTTGGAGTTGATCCAGAGAGTAAGTAGGGCGTGATAATTGATTTCTGGGTTCCTTTTGTTTTTATTCTTCCATTCCGTTTGTTGCTCAATCCACCAATCTGGGGCGGTCTTAGGATGTAGATGGAAACAGGACAACTTGGGATGGGGGGCCTTAGGGTTGTGGTAACCTTCTTTACAGCCCATTTTGATCTTGCATTTGTCCTTATTGTGTTTTTCTTTAGTCGTTACAGGAGATACGTTGGCAGAGGGTTTATTAAATTTGATCTGCGCTCTTCTTTCATTATTGTACTGGGTAAGATGATTGAAGACAACTTCCACGGTTAGATTCTTCTTGACGTACATTATTTGCTTCTTGAGATTCTTGAGTATAGGAGGAAACTTGAAGAGAAGTAAGTAGGCTAATATGTCTTTTGGGAGTTCTATTCCTACATCTGTCATCCTCATAATGGCTTTTTGCATCTCAGTTATGAATCAGTCAATGGCATGTTTGCTGAATGTTGAGTGGAGAAAGTGGTTGAAAACCCTAGCTCTGTTTGCGGTCTCCAATGATGCAAATCTCCGCGTGATTTTGGCCCATAGAAGTTTCAAAGATGTTATATTGGTTGAGTTTACTACGTTTGAGTGTGTGGTGCTATTGAGTTTTAAAAGGATGATAGCCCGTATCTCTTGGTCTTGCTTGGTTGACATTTGTCTGGAATTCCTTGTAATGGCGTCTTTCTTTAAGATCCAAGAGCATTAGCATCTTATCTTTCCAGATCAAATAATTTTCTTCATTCAACGGAGGTATGGCTTTTACCAAAGCTTTTAGGGCTACCTGATGGAAGTAATTGGACGCTCCTGCTGGTTTGTTCATGTCTTTAAGTCTTCTGGTTAAGGTTGTCAGGTTTGGCTTTTAACCGTGATAACTTTTGAGATGAGATTATATAGAACTAAGAACCAGCAAAACTGAACAGCATGGAACAGGTAAGAATTCAAGATAACATAAAGTGAGAAGGATAAAAGAACAGAGAAAATTAGATCCTACAGATAGAGCCAATCATAAAAGTTATAATAAGTAGCATGAGCAGAATAACGTCTTTAGGAGACATAGAACAGATCGGGCAAAAGCTGATGTTTGCAAAATCAAGGGTTAGATGGCCCGGATGATCTTTTTAGAGGTTTGAGATCTTACCAGGAAGAGATTGACGGTATTTCAGTCTTGAAGTTGAGGTTTATATTGATTGATGATGACAGAAAGGTAGTATTTGAATAGGAAAGGAAAGGAGAAAGAAAAAGAAATATAGAATAAAAGAAAGGAAAAGATGACCGTGGCAATTTGATGTGACCTTTAATGAGCTTTGACGTAGTCTTGAGTTAGATTGAGGTTGGAGGTCTACGGTGATTCTTGGTTTGATGTTTGATTGGAATTGGAAGGATAATAAGAGAAAGGGAAGTGGATATAACAAAAAAGAAAAGATGAGAATCTCTATCAAAAAGAAAAAGAGTTGCAAAGAAAAAAAGATTGGGAGACCATAGGAGAGTTGATTTCAAGACTGAAAGACGTGAAATCTCCTCTGATGAAACCTCCTCTGTTGCGCCAAGCTTTCATGTGAGTGTGTCAAAACATGAGCTATCAAACTGCAAAAGGGAACTTGTCACATGGAAATACTCCATGGTCTTAACACTCATTATGTATTAAATAATTGGAGTAAATTCATGATATTGATTTTACTCCTTATTTTCAAATTTCAGTTGATTTACTAAAATAATTACTTAAAAATGTAAGTCATGGGTATTCATGTAATACTTTTACATCATAAGTTTTCTTAGTATTTCAAAAAAATATTGATGTCTAGAAGTTCTCATAATAGTATATTAAATTATTTTAATATATTTTTAGAAGTAGTCATTATCTTATTCTCAACATTTTTGGGACTTTGAATTATATCTAATAAAAATTACGTATAAAGTTCATTTAAGTATTTTTATATGATTTTATGTACTTTTAGACTATCTACTATTCACTCGAACATTTATTACATATGTAGAATGTTCCCGTATGGGTTGTAGCATGTTTACACGTTACCTAAGTTTCTCAGGCCGTCTGTCACTTTGTCAACCCGTAGTCCTGCGGCTGCATACTTGTCAGAGGCCCGGGGCTGCATACACAACTTTGACAGAGTGACAGAGCTTTAGCTCAGCTGCCCGCGGGTGCATTGGCTGCCGCAGCTGCGTGCAGGAATTGTGGCAGAACACATTTCTGTCTGTAAATCCTAAAATATACACAAAACCTCAATTCTGACTGAATTTTGGGTGTGAAACCTATACGTGAGAATATACGTGTGAAATATTTATTTTGCCAAAAAGTTCAATAGTGGTGCCGTAGTATTTTGGTCTTTCTTTCCTTAATTATTTAAAAATATAAGGAGTTGGATTTCAAGGGTGGGGTCAGTGAGTGACCCTACCTAATTTTGGGTGGAGAATCCATTTTTGGAATAATATTTATGGTTTTCCTACTCCTTCTTAGGTTGATTTTATTATTAATAATGTTAAGTTATTTCTGTTACTTTTGCAGCTTGCTCTGCAATAGTAGCAAGCTGACATTCCCCCACTCCAAGATATGGCTATATCTGAAAAAAATCTGGAGCATGTTGGGAAAAAATCAATTCCATGCATGTTTCAGTTCCTTGTGCTGGCTCTGTAGTTTCTGACATGTATTGTTCCATCAGGTATGTTATTCTCTGGTAACCATTTGTCTTTTTCTGCAGATTCTCCTTTGTATCTTACTAAGTATAATCTAACATCTTTTCCTTGCACTCTCTCTTTCTTGTCTCTCCATATCCTTCTGACTTTCCCTTTTTCTTTCACAGGGTCAGATTCTATTGGGATTATTGCTGGAGGGAGGTTGCTACCTTCTCTTGGTTGAAATTGTTTTACTAGGCTAACAGGAAATACTGGGTTTTTTCTTGATAATTCTTCACTCAAGATTACTTCCACAGCATTTTTGCCATGCATCTTTATGATAATAAATGGAACAACAAAGGCTGGTTTCAGCTTTCTGTTACCTGCTAGATTGTTGAAGTTGGTAGTGGATATCAAGACCTGATCTCCTATATTAAAGTCAGGTTCCCTATGTGATTTGTCCCATCTTTGTTTTTTGTGTTCTACTGCTTCTTCTACACACTTTTGAGCATGATTATTTTCAAGATCTATCATTTTCTTAAAGTCAAGAGATGTTGTATGAATGGTGGCTAAGTTATAATTTAAGTTATTCCTAGGGAGTTTTTGGAATACATCCTCTTTCTAGTATGTAAGGGGCTTCTTTGGTAGTAGAATGTTTACTGCTGTTATAAGCCATCTCTAGATCTGGGAGTAGGCTTACCCAATCATGGCAATAACCATCTGAGTTTTTGTATTCTAGACCAAAGCTAAAAAACCTTCTTAACATATCTTCTAGGGTCTGTATCATTCTTTCAGCTAATCCATCAGTTTGGGGATGGTATGCTGTAGAAAATGCTAGACTAGTACCCAGTATATCATTTAGATTCCTCCAAAACTCAGAGGTGAATTTGGGGTCTCTGTCACTCATTATAATCTTGGGTATACCAACATCAGCTATGATCCTATTCCAAAATAGTAGAGCTTTATCCATAGCACTATCTTCTTTTTGGTTAGGTAAGAATTTTGCCTTCTTAGAGTATCTTTCAACTATAACCAGGACAGAGTTATATGAATGATTACCTCCAGGGGGGAGGCCGGTGACAAAATTCATATTAATGATTTCCCATCTGGTTTTGGGTTCAGAGATCTTCTGTAGGAGTCCAAACCTTTTACCAGTATTTTTATTATATTTTTGGCAAGTCTCACAGCTAGTAACATACTTAATAGTGATTTCTTTCCAGTCTATCCACCAAACAGTTTGTTTTACTTTCTCCAAGGTTCTTTCTGTGGATAGATGCCCTGATGAGCAGTTGTTATGGCATTCCTGGAGTATATGTTGTATATGTTCTTTGTTTCTTAGTACTAATACACTGGAATGTTGGTGTCTGTAGTAAAGGAGACCATCCCAAAGGTTAAACCTTCCTGCTTTATAAGGTTTAAGTAATGAAGCAGGTAAACTATTTATCAGAGCTGCTTCTGTGGCTTCACATTCCATAATGGTTATCAGCAGCTTGATTTCAGGTGAGTAGTTGTCCCTCACTAGGTTGAAGAAAGCAGTATTTAATTCACATAAGTGGATCCCCATTATTGGAGCATTTAATGCAAAAAGATTGATGTTCAAGATAGGAAAGATATCTTGATCCTCAGGTTTGTATGCTTGATTGCTAGAGTCATTAGGCAAAGCATTCCTACTTAGAATATCAGCATTCTGATGTTTAGTTCCAGCTTTATGCACTATAGTCATCTGACCTCTATACTGTTTTATAGCAATTTTCCACCTGAGCATATGTCTGCTGGGGGTTTTCATGTTCATGAGAGTTCTTAAAGCATTAAAGTCTGTGATCACTTGGAAAGTGGTGCCTTCTAAGTTATCTTGTAGCTTTTCTAAAATCCATACTAGAGCCAAAAATTCCAACTGACTAGCTCCATATCTCTTTTCTGTATCTTTGATATGTCTAGATATGAAGAGTACTGGTTTCTCCCCTGGTCTGTCTTCTTCTATTCTTTCTTGATGTAGAAAAGCTCCTAAAACTTCCATACAGGCTTCAATGTACAGTTTAAAGGGTTTGAATTAATTTGGTTGAATGAGTGAAGGAGTAGAGGTCATAGCTATTTTTAGTTCCTCATAGTTTTTCAATCTCTCATGTATCATTTCAAATAGAGTGTTATTGTTGCATATTTTTTACAGACTCTTAGTTAGCATAGCAAACTTTGGTATGTATTTTCTGTAGTAACTGAAAAAACTAATGAAAGACAGTAACTGTGGTTTATTTTGAGGCGTGGGTCTGTTCATGACAGCAGCTATCTTATTTTGATCAGAAGCTAGAGTTAGACCAGAGACTATATGCCCTAGGGTTTTCAATTCTCAATATCCAAAGTTGCATTTCTTCATGGATAATTTTAATCCTGATTTGGAGATAGTTTGGATTACTAATCTTATTTGTTTGATATGAGTATCCCAATCATCAGAATATATGATAACATCATCTATATATACCATCATCCATCCTTGTCTGATGTATGTACCTAGAACTGTATCCATTGTTCTCTGGAAGTGTGATGGGGCATTCTTTATACCAAAGGGCATCCTAAGATATTCATATATTCCCAAATGACAGATTATTCTCATAAACTTCCTGCTTTCAGGGCTTATAGGTATCTGGTGGAAACCTCTAAGCATATCCATAGTAGTGATATATTTAGCCTTGGAAAAGTTATGTAGAGCATGATCAATCTGGGTTATAGGATTATAATCTGCCTGAGTATAATTATTGAGCATTCTGAAGTCTCCTACCATTATTGACTTGTCATTATGCCAAGCTATGATTACAGGTGTGGTCACATCTACCTGCTCATTGTTCCCTACTTTCCTTAATACTTGTAAGTCTATCATCTCTTGGATATGTTCCTCAAGAGCTATTCTAGACTTAGGACTAGAGGGATAAGCTGTTATTTTTAGGTTTGGAGGATAAGGAGGCTTAATAGTCAATGTTAATACCATGCCATGTCCTTTGATATCACCAATGGGATGATCTTTAGTAAAAAAAGCATTTTGGTTCTCAAAGCAGACTTTCAATATATCTTTCTTCTGTTTGTCAGAAAGTTTCATATTCAGAGCTGCTTGAGATTAGTATTCTTGATTAAAGTCTTCTAAATGCTTTTGATAAGTGGAAGAGGGTAAGTTAGATTGGATGGTGCATATCTTAAACTTCTTGTCCAAATTACCACCCACTGTAAAGTATCTCCCTTTAATCTGGAACACATCTATAGCATATAGAAATAAAGCATCATTTACTATTATCAGGTAGTCACATAGTCCGTTGAGCAATACCACAAATTCCACTTGTATTCTCAAAGATCCTTTAGTATGCAGTAATATTACAGGAGCAGTTCATACTCCAATAGCATTCATAGTAGAGTTTCAAGAGCTAAACTTGGCTTTTGGGATGGGCAGGAGGTGTTCTTTCCAATTGGGATCCCATTTGTTCAACAATTCATGAGCAGAAAGCTTCACTATCCATTAATAACCTTATAGGTCTGTCTCTATAAAATCCTGTTGCATAGAAAGTTTGACCAGTAGTATAACTCTTTCCACTCATAGGTTTAACTGTTAATGGTTTAACATCCGTGATATGTCTAGGAATTATGGTAGGATCCCATTTTTGGGGAAAACTAGAGTCCCCATGGATGTTTTTGATTTCTATAGCTTTGCCTATATCTCCTTCTATAACATTAAAAGGGTTGTACAGGATCAATTCAAATTCAGAAAGGGATCCTTCAGTATCAGCTATATCTTCATAGTTCTGATTTCCTTCAACCACCTGATCTCCTTCCAAGACTGCTATCTTTCTTTTTGGTAATGGTCAGTCTTGTCTCATATTCCCTGTCTTGTTACAATTCCAACAAGTTGCAGGCATCCTCTCTTTATCCCTATTCTCATTAGGTTTCTTATTATCAGAGGCATTCATCAGATGAGGTTGTTCTCTGGTTTTGTTGATGTTATAGTTCTCTTTAGGTCTGGAAGGGGCTTTCTTGTCTAACCCATTCATGTCTATGACTTCTTCTAACACATTGATTAAAGTTGGTAAGTCAGAATCCATACTCATCCTTCATCTTACACTATGGTTAAGATTTCCAGGACATAAGTTGAGGAGTATTTCATTTACTTCCTCTTTATCAGCATCTTGATAGAATCAATCTAGTCTTCTCTTCTGTTCCAAGCACCATTTGTGAGGCTTATCCTTGGAGGGTTCAAATGAGTAATTTTTGAAACTTTTCATCATTTTTCTTTTCCACATTCTAGAACCAAATTGTTCTTTAATTAGAAGTTTCCAAGAATTCCATGGTAAAAATCCTACTTCCTCTCTTTTACTAATAAACCAGTCTAAATCTACTCCTTCAAATAGTCTGGGAAGCCTGACTACAGCTATAGCTTCTGGTAAGTCATAAGAGTTAATAGTATAGTCAATAAATTTAATGAAATTTATATGATTGTATTCTCCTTCACCAGAGAACTTAGGCCATTCATAAATTGGGGGTAAAAGTTTGAGGGCTTGTTCAGGAGTAGGACTAGGCCTGAAGTTGTCACTCCTATGAATTCCTAGTAAGGGTGGTTCATAAGGTGTATTTGTTTGTCTGGAAGGTTTTGGTTCCTCTGTGGTACTCCCCAAGGGGTTGGTCAGACGGACTTTTAAGTCTCTAAGATCATTCTTGATCAGATTAAGTTGCAGGTCCACTTTATTATTAAGCAGATCTAATTTTTCACTAAGGGACAGAATGGAACTGTTAGTGGTGGTTACCAACTCTTCTTTTAAAGGTTCAAAAGACATAATAAAATCTTCTTGGATACCTGATAACATATTCTCAATTGTTTGAGTCTGTCTGATTCTACCTTGATTAATTGTCTCCAATAATTATTCTGTATGTTCTTCAATATCTTCCATTCCTACAGTTTTTGTTTGGTTATTAATTAATTTGGCTACTACTGAGGTTAATTTATCCATCTGTTTATAAACATCATCCAAATTTCCACAAACAATCTTTAAATTTTGGCGCATATCATTAGAAAAGGAAGCAATTAAATCAGAGGTTGGTTTGGGCTCAGAATTAGAAGCTAATTGTTGTAAAACTTTTTCAATTTTTGAGCTAGGGATATTATCTGATCCCAGTCTTTCTTTCCCTTTTTTTTGGGATGGGAAGAGGATTTCTTCTTTCCTGATCCTTTGCCTTTCAGTTGGGCTAATTGATCCCAAGGATTCCACTTTTCTACTTAGGATTCTACCTCTTTCCTTGGAATCATTTTCTGAAGAGCTATCTGGGTAGCTTTTGCCTGGGTGATTATATTTTTCATAGATACCATGTCCTCTTTGGCTTGGGCTTCTTTGAACTCTTCCCAATATTTCACATGCTCTCTGACTAAGTCTTTGATCCTGGCTTCCTTGGCCAGATTCTACTGGGGTGGATGCACGGAATCTTCTTTTAATGGAGGGGGGCTTAATTCTACTACTTTCTCTGGCTCTAGGTTGGGGGAGGGCAGAAGTACTTGGGGCTGTTCCTTGTCCATCAACATTTGATTCACAGGTTCCAGTCCCCTCATGGTTGTCATTATTGGTGGTCTCACGTTTACTGGGGGCTCCTGGCAAAGATCCATAGGAGGGAATTCTCCCTGAGGCCCTTGTGTTATGTCTATTCTTATAAAAATGTTTTTAAGTATTTTTCTTTCAACAGAAAAAATATTTAAAAATAAGTTTTATTTAAAAATCACTTAAGTTTATATTCAAAGGTATCAAGACTTTATTGGGATTAAATTGGTCCTTAGTAGGTAATCCTACGGGGTCTTGGTGTGTCCCAATGAGGTCTTCACCCGTCCAATCAATATTTTCAGGGTTTCCAGAGATATCTGGGACTTCTTGATCCAATAAATCAGTTTTAGTGGTGGTGGTTTCTGGTATAGGAGGGTTCACTGATGTTGAAAGTTTATTTTATTAGTCAATAAAATATATTAATATTATTTAAATAAAAATAATATGGTAATACAAGTTGTATACTTACTTTTATATTTCAAAAAGTAATTTATACCGTATTTCTTCCAAGCTTTATGTTTACTTAATAGGGCCTGGAAGTTGATAAGCCTCTCAAGATCTTCTTTTTCAAGGAGTTTATCTAATTGTTTACATGCAGAAGAGATATTAAATTTCTCAGCTTGAGTTAAAGCTTCCAAACCAGTAGGTGTATAATTTTTAATATATTCTTCTTTTCTTATCTTTAAAATATTTAAATAATAGATTATTAATTCTGAATTGGTTTTTAAATCCACTGCAAAAGAATTTAATGATGAATCATGGTTAAAAACTCAGATAAATTTATCTTTACTTTAATTTTATGTGAAATGTCTGGTCCAAGGTATTAAATATAATACGATGGAATATTTCCCAGCCAGACCCCGAATTGTAAGCCTCCTGGATTTCAAGACCCTTGCTATCCTTTAGCTACCAGAGGTGATAGAATAAATAATAAATATATTATTTAATAAATGCAGCAAAAATCCATAAAATATTTGTATAAAGCTTATTGCAAGGTTAATTGGTTTGGTTATGGTTTACTTTTATGAATTAATATAGATAAGTTGATTATTAAATATTTTTATAGAGGGGCCACAATTATATTGGGGATCTTTAACACCTCTCCTCAGGGAATTCAGTAGGAAAACATGTATTCCTGGTTACTTTTGGCCCTTTAGTTTAAAGGATATTTTGCCCAAAGATAATATGTATATAAAATACATGGTGGAGTGGCAGGGCTTTGTAACCAAGCTTCCACAACAGAGAAAGGATAATAAGACTCACTGGTATATTATTAAATCCTTTGGGTATCTGTTTGGGACATGCACTGATGGGTTAAACCTGTATACTGGGGTTATAAGGTTGTTCAGCAGTTTAAATTGATAAAAAAGCAGGTTTAAGGATGGATATTATTAATCAGACTAAGCCATAAATCACTTACTTATCTCTTATAAGTATTTGATGACCTTGGCACAGTTTCTGGATGTAAATATAACTGGGTCTCTTTGCATCAATATCCTCAAAAGAGCTCTTTATTTATAGCTTTCGGAGTCCCAATATTATCCTTCTGAGGGGTACAGGGGCTCAAAGGGACGGACACTGAGGCTAACAGGGTAACCAGTGGTAGCCTGTCACGTGTTCTTGATGCTGTAACACGGGTAGCATCTAATTCTACAGGTTATGGGAATTGTTCTACTTTATAATTGATGTTTGGACGTGTGAATAACACTAATCTGTCCTTTTTATTTATTATTTAATTAATTATCCTAAGTAAATGTTCCCATTAAGTTAATAATTATTTTAATAGACATTCCTACGGATATTCTGATGTCAGGTGAGTTCTCATTATGTATTAAATAATTGGAGTAAAGTCATGATATTGATTTTACTCCTTATTTTTTGAAATTCAGTTGATTTACTAAAATAATTACTTAAAAATGTAAGTCATCAGTATTCATGTAATATTCTTACATCATAAGTTTTCTTAGTATGCCCCAAAAAAAATATTGATGTCTAGAAGTTCTCATAATAGTATATTAAATTATTTTAATATATTTTTAGAAGTAGTCATTATCTTATTCTCAACATTTTTGGGACTTTGAATTATATTTAATAAAAAATACGTATAAAGTTCATTTAAGTATTTTTATATAATTTTATGTACTTTTAGACTATCTACTATCCAGTGGAACATTTATTACATATGTAGAATGTTCCCATATGGGTTGTAGCATGTTTACACGGTACCTAAGTTTCTCAGGCCGTCTGTCACTTTGTCAACCCATAGTCCTGCAGCTGCATACTTGTCAGAGGCCCGGGGCTGCATACACAACTTTGACAGAGTGACAGAGCTGTAGCTCAGCCACCCGCGGGTGCATTGGCTGCCGCAGCTGCGTGCAGGAATTGTGACAGAACACATTCCTGTCTGTAACTCCTAAAATATACACAACATCTCAATTCTGACTGAATTTTGGGTGTGAAACCTATATGTGAGAATATACGTGTGAAATATTTATTTGGCCAAAAAGTTCAATAGTGGTGCTGTAGTATTTTGGTCTTTCTTTCCTTAATTATTTAAAAATATAAGGAGTTGGATTTCAAGGGTGGGGTCAGTGAGTGACCCTACCTAATTTTGGGTGGAGAATCCATTTGTAGAATAATATTTATGGTTTTCCTACTCCTTCTTAGGTTAATTTTATTATTATTATTTTCAAGTTATTTCTGTTACTTTTGCAGCTTGCTCTGCAATAGTAGGAAACTGACAGCAGAGGAAGTACTTGTGGTCCCTATATTATTCATAGTGTGTAATACGACTTGGTGAAATTACACTTAAAAAAAGAGGTGCATCCTCAACATCAAAGAATTCAATTAGAAAGGTCAAGAAATGGATACAAAGCCATGGACATCAAGGCTGAGGGTAAAAAAAGGCCTTTTTTTCATAGAGAGTAGATAGATAGATTTAGCTGAAAGCCATCACAAGTCATGAGTTGGTGCGAGACCCACGCCCACCGATTGATCAGCAATCTGGCAAGTAAGTGTTGGTTGACTGACCACTGCCATCCTTCTTGGATTACTTGTCAACGATGGATGCATCATGTGGTTCGATAAGAAAACTGACCCAAACTTTTGATCAGCTGATCAAACGCCAATCAGTAAGTACCCCACACATATTTACATTCATCCGACAACAGCTCGTCTGTCAAGAATCTCAGTTGATTCCACGAGGATGCATAATCTAGAGAGAGAGAGACAGAGACAGAGATCGAGTCAGGCCCAGCCATGATCCATCGATCCAGTTTTTTTTTTTTTTCAACTAAATCATATGTAAAGCATAGCAGGATGGATGGGTTGATGACATATGTATGGGGGACCTAAGGATTCCAACATCTAATCCTCAGAACACGAGTCAAAGTCAGTCAAAGCTGTGAGATCGATAGGAGCTTCCTGTTCTCCAAGCCTTGGGCAACCAAGACTGCTTACGAGTAACTGGTGGGATGTCGTAGGATGATATCCTTCCGAATCTATCATCGGGGCTGAGTGAACTTTATAAATGTACCCGAGAGGATCGGGGGATTTCTGCGATCGACGATTCTTCCTCTCACTCACTCGATGCTCGCTTGATTGTTCGCTCGCGCGGGGGGGGGGGGGGAGCAAGCGGATCGCCACTAGGCTCAAGGGGAGTGAGTGTGTTCCTGATGATCGGCGTACCAAGCCACGATCGAATCACCCACTCGTCTCAGAAGTGGGATGGAAGTCAGGATGAGATGATTTTCCACCTCAGGTTTGTGAATCCGAGTGAGGAGGATGATCGATCGATGGGCCGATGGATGAGCTTCACACTTCAGACCGAGGAGGAACACACCAGTAGTCAAGATCCAAGTACATAAATACATGTGACATGTAATTTATCGCACCTAATCTTCTCTTCTCTGATCAGGTAAGTACTTACGAGCACACGTTATGAGAATGTACTTAACTTCATACCCACCCCACCCACCGGATCGGCATGATCGGGCTCCTTACGGAGTTTCTAGTGGTGGTGGTGTGTGTGTGTGTGTGTGTGGATGGAGCTTTCTCGAGGAGCCACGGAGGGTGGTACCAGGTGGTGGTGGTGATGATGATGATGATATGTATATTGGAGTTCGTGGTGAGCAGTTGTCGATCGAGTCTATCTATCGTCGGGATTGAGGCAAGTTGATAGACATGGTCCGATGTGGTCAAAAGTATTGTAATTTGTTTCGATCCATTTCAAATCATGATGCCCTTGATCATGGGCAAGATCAGGGAAGGGGGTGCGTCCGCGTGATCTCTGTGACTGTCGACGCGAGGGGCATCGACAGGCGAGTGCGGATGGCATCGGTCGATTGCAGTCAGAGACCGATGACGTCATCCGGAAGGAGGCGTCTATCTACGTCATCAGTCCCCCGGGGGCTCGATCGAGATTCAAGATTCTCGAGAGAGAGAGAGAGAGAGAGAGAGAGAGGGAGGGGGGGGGGTTCTTCGAGTCTATGATCACTGCGCACGTGTACTCAAGTCCCCAGCCGTGATCAGGGTGGAGTTTGCTCCTAATTAGCCCAGAACGATCACATCTACAATATGTAGGTCAACGTGACTAGGGAAGGGTTGACGATGATGATCGATGGGATTCCGATCGGTTTTAGTCTGGAGGTGAGAAATAAGTGGTGAGTTAGGTAGGAATGGCGATCGATGATCTGTCGACTGAGTCAGTGAGTTGTTAACAGAGCCTGACTGGGGGTGGTTTGACGGACATCGAATTGGAGTGTGAATCGAGTCGGAATAAGATGAGTGTGGGATTGATGATCGGCTGAGAGTGTTGCCTACGAGATAGGCGTAGTGTTGAGATATCAAGATGAGAGAGACAGATCGTGATCGAGTTCAACCCAAGCGATTCATGAAAAGAGTGATCGGTCATTCAGTCAGGCAGTCTCACGAGTCCTGTCGAGGTGAGTATGAGGATGGGAGAAGTTTGATTGGAGTCAAGATGGATTGGGTTGTTGATGAGAGGATTTTGAATGGAGAGTGAGAGATTGGAAGGTGATGGATTAGAGTGTTGATAGAGGTGGAGAGGATTGAGCGTGTAGGTGTGGGTGGGCATAGGATAGGATGACGGGGGTGTGAGTGGGGGTATAGAGAACGAGGATGGATGATGGTTATATGTATGTACGTACATATTTACGTAAGTATGATCTTGATTGATAGACATGGGATTGAAGTGAGCTTAGGGTATAGAGACGTACATAGATACATACATGTGTATGTGAGTATTCAAGCTGGAATCTGGATGGTATACGGTGGATGGTGTATGGTGGATGGAAAGATGGAGGAAGGCTTAGGCAGGGGAGGGAGAGGGGGAGGATGGAGGATGAAGGCAGGGGATGAAGGAGGATGGCAGGGGATGATCGAGGATGGCCACTTGGAGCGATCGAGATCCGAGTTCAAAGTCGATGACGATGACGATGACGATGAGCAAGAGGAGCAAGAGGAGCATGGAGATCATGATGGATGAGGGAGTAAAAGATTAGATCGTTAGTCAGTAAAGAAGTCAATAGTTAGTCAGTAAGTTTAGTTAGTCAGTCAAAATACAGTAGTTAGTCAGTACTAGTTAGTTAGTCAGTTGTAGTCAATAGTTAAGTCAGTAGTAGTGCTGAATTAGTCACTACAAGAACTGACTCAATCGTCTCCATCTCAGTCTCACTCTTAATCTCCATCTCAGTCTCACTCTTAATCTCCATCTCCATCTCACTCTCAGTCTCACTCTCAGTCTCACTCTCAGTCTCACTCTCAGTCTCACTCTCAGTCTCACTCTCAGTCTCACTCTTAATCTCGACCAGGTGGCAGTGAATGGGGATGGGGATGGGGATGGGGATGGGGATGGGGTTGGGGTTGGGGTTGGGGTTGGGGTTGGTCATCAACTAGAGAGTGCGAGCGTGCTGCTCGCTACTCACCATACCAGCAAGACTGGATGCAGAGAACCAAGACTGGTGACGAGTTGGACTGGCACTTGATTAACATGGATTGTGCTAGTGGTTACATCAACATTTAGTCACTCTATACTAGTTCCTATCGATCAAAGGGAAGAGGGTCGATTGTGACTTGAGCACGAAGGATTTGAGAAGAACGAAGAGATTGATGATCACAAGATCATGGCTAACTTGATCGACTTGCTCACTAGAAACAAGACTAGGAAGACGATGACGTCGAGAACTCAAGTTGAGGATCAAGCTCATCATCATCATCATCATCATCATCATCCATCATCTACAAGAAGACTATCATCATCCTTCAAGAAGAGAACTCATCAGCACTTCAAACGTCACTCGACCATCCTCAACCCTTGCTCGAACAAGTTGGGCCAGATCGGCTCGAGTAGGAAGCTGCCACCATCCAACGATCCCAGTTATCGAAAATCATGGAGTTTCTTCTCATCCAACCATCATCATCAACAACAACAACAACAACAACAACAACAACAAACCATTCAACCCTCCAATCGATCCCAACTCAAGCCAATCGATCATCATCCAACCTGTAGATCGATTAATCATTCAACAACCACCCATCCACTATCATCACCAACATCATCATCATCATCATCATCATCATCCTCTCAAGCATCATCATCATCATCCTCATCATCAACCGGTCATCCTTACTCTCATCGTACCATCTCCGAAGAATCTTTCACCAGTGCCGAAGAAGGCGATCAGAGCATTTGGGATCATCATCCTATCCAAACTTCATCATCATCACCACCCACTCCCTCATCATCCATTCATCCCATCAAACCCAAAAGAAACAAATCGATCACCTTCGATCATCATCCTCCTTCCTCTCATTACTCAACCCATCCACCACTCCATCACCACTACTCTCAAACCACCCCTCATCCTCCTCCATCCATCCCATCCTCTGCCTCTCATCCTCAACCAACCCTATCACCTCCTCCTCACCTTCGAACCATCATCATCACCAAGACCCCTCCCGAATTCAGAATCGGTCGCGTCTTCAATCCATCAGAACTCGATCTATCCCAACTCAACCTCCATCATGATCCCCTTCATCCACCCCCGAGCTCATCCCACGACTCTGCCATCGATCATCATCATCCTACCATCCCCCTTAAGGACCCACTACAACCCTCAGCCCTCGAACTCGTCCCATCCGCCGAGAATGCTGACATGCTCTCTCGAATCGCTCATCCGTTCAACTCGCTCCTCTCGGCTGCCCCCAACTCGACAAGCTGTCTTCTACCCATCCGTCGTACCCCTTCCTCTCACCCCCTCGCCTTTCGATTTCAATCCGGCGTCCTCCATCGTGCCACCTCTAAATCTTGCCTCAATCCTCACCATCTCACCCGTCCTACCGATCCAATCCGCTCTAGATCCACCTCCGTCTCATCCTCCGCCTCCTCCACCTACTCCTCATCCTCTCCAAGACCTAGATCTACAACGATCCATTCGACCCGAAAATCAACCAGTATGACCTTCAGCCTACCTCATCACCATCCACCCCAGGATCACCGGCACCACCACCCTGCTCATCATCATCATCATTCCAAGAAAAAAGCTTCAAGCCATCGATCCAAGGATTCGATCTACCATCGTCTCAAGAAACCTTCCAAGATCCAAATCATCGTGCCTCATCAGCCATCAAACCATCCCCAACGTCTACCATCGACCTGGCGTGATTCGTGTTCAGCCGATCGATACCAACGATTCTGTCAAAGGTTTGGATCCATCGAAATTAAACGACAGGAAGTCATCTGGGAACTCTGTCAGACCGAACTCAGTTATATCGATAGCCTCAAGCTTATCATCAGGGTGTTCTACGAACCCCTTCGAACCAAACTCGAGTCATCACCATCATCATCCAATCCACTCATCGTCCCATTCGAGATCATCAAATCATTCCATCGGTTGATCGACATCATCAACTTGCACCAACAACTTGATCAATCACTCCTTCAAAATCGTCGTCAATCGAACCCAATCAAGGAGGAGGAGGAGGAGGAGGAGGTCGAGGTCGGTCTAAATCACCCCATCTCGCCCCATCCTCCTCCGGTCGTCATCCTCAGAATCTCTGATACGTTTCAAGCGTTTGTCGACCGACTAAGAATTTATCAATCCTATCTGACCGAGTTCGAATCGATTAACGAACTCATTCATGACGTCACCCATGACCCCAAATCTCGATTGGGAAACTTTATCAGATCCCAATCCAAATCGGAAGAGTGTAACAAGATGAGCTTGAACAGTTTTCTACTCAAACCGATTCAGAGGTTGATGAAATATCCTTTGTTCTTTAAAGTAAGTTAATCCGCTCTGCTCCCCTACCCCCCTAGTGGCACTTTGACTATTGGCCATTCACTAAGGGGCGCTCTTTGAGCTTAGGAGGTGAACATACTTGATTGATCCAACCTTATTCTTCTTCCTTGGGTCACCCTAGCAACTCTGTGATCTCACACCCCCATCACATCCAGATCATAGGGCTAGTCAAACCCTCTGGAGAACGACGGACGAGATAATTAGGGAGATGCAAGATCTCAAGGTGATCGAAGGTCAAAAGAAACTTATCCACCCACTCGATCCTCGTCGATCATCCCACAATCTGTCGATCCAATCACATCCGCCACCACCCCCAACGCCCCACAAGGTTTCTTCATCATTCACTAGGTCGTGACACTCATCCACTCCCACGCCTCTTTTTCTGAGTTAGTTTGCCCCTTACCTTTCCTTGACGTCCCAGAATTGAATTGGAAGACTTGAATTCTCAGGCTTGAGATATTTCTCATCTTATCCCCCCCTCCCCCCTTTTACCCCCCATGCAGCAGAGCCATCCCCGTCTGTATGATGACGAGAGAGGCACGCGATTCATTTGAGCGATGACTGCCCACCAGAAAAGAGCGTGGATTCTGTCACCAAAGTTTGGGATTAATGAAAGATCAATAGACATCAAAGGCTATCGTTCACTCCAAACGATTTCTCATCTTAACCAATATCTTGCTGCTTGACCACATTTACACACCTAGACATGTATATGCATATCAACAAACACGAACAACAACCACCAAAAATTTTTTGATCCTCCTCTCTCTCTTTCTCTCTTGATGATTTGTTGTCTGTCTTGATTGACTCCTCCACAAAGCATAGTGCCTTTCAACATGGCGCGTTATGACCCCGCCCCCCCCAAAAAAAAACGAAGTTCTTTCCCCCCAATTCTTTCATCTGATCAATCACGGCTCATCTTACGCTACAGATCTCATTCTTGTCCTCATACATCTCACTTTGTTCTTTGTGCTTCTTGAGCATCTCATCGGACGTACCTCACAAGATCTTGTTGATAATCAACTTTCCTTTCGAACTTGGACAGAGGTGCTTTCCCTCCTCCTTTCTTTATTTGTTTTATAGTCACTCTCGATACCCTTCCATCCCACTCGATCGTCCATCGAGCTCACTTCGAAAGCCTACCCGGCGGTCCAGACACTCTACCTACCTTTTCTCTCTTTCTTGACCCCTCGCCTCGCCTCAAGCGGCTTGTCTGTTTCTGTTCAACCAATATAAATATAGCCTCGGCTCTGCCTCATCGGCCACCGTTCTTGATCTTCTACTTGCGACTACGACGACGTCCGTCTGACTCGAGTCGCTCTTTTTCGTGCGAAAACGTCTGAGGAAGCGCTTCTCTGATGCTTCGAAAGAAGTCTCTACACATTCTCCTCTTTTTGTGGGCGGCCCCCATCTCACCACACCGCCCAGCGCCCGGTGGTCTCCCCCCGACCCGGCCGGATGGCCCGGTGGCGATCGAAGAGGCCAGAACAAGCGCGCTCGCTCGATCGGCAGCTGGGCTGTACGTGTTGTAGGGACTACCCCTCAGGGAGCTCATGGGCCGGGTCGCAGATAAAACTGCTGCCCATGCTCGACCCACCGGCGGGCGGATCTTAGTGGGTCGGGTCAATCGCCCCTGAACCTACACCCAAGCCCGCGATGGGTACCCGCGGGCCGCCAGCGGGTCATGGGGCCCCACCGGGGTGTTTTTTTTTTTTTTTTTTTTTTTTTTTTTTGCTTTTGCTTTTGCTTTTCCCTTAAAAAATGAAGGGCATTAAATTTTGGTATCAGTTCATACAACTAGAAAGAAAGTAAAAAAGGTGATGATTTAGAGAGCATGAAGAATCATACCTATGGAGGGACAAGATATGCACACTTATCAAGGCAGAAAGAAATTTGTTGGAAGTGATGGTTGATTAGAGTTTTATTTATTTATTTATTTATTTATTTTTTGGGGGGGGGAGGGGGGGGGGGGTCATTGAATGGAGCTGCCCAAACCCAGACCTGGACCTACAGCAGCTTGAGGCAGGCTGGGCCAACATGGGGGGTATTGAAGAGAACACCTAGCTAAAACCTGGCTAAAATGCCCACTGGGTATGGGTACCCAGCCAGTTGGCCAGACCCATGAGCACCCCAAACTACCACCCCCCTTGAGCCTGACCTAACTTGATGATACCCACCCATTGGTATTTTTTTTTTTTTTTTTTTTTTTTAAGGCTTTTCATCATCATTTTTTTTTTTTTTTTTCCCCTCCCCTCAGGACTGAGATAGGGAGCATTTGATGGCCCATGTTTTGTAATTGTGTGATCCATAAGGCTGCCACAGCTAGCTAGCAACCCAAAACACACCATTGTGTGCCTTGTAGCCAGTCATTAGCTAAGACACATCTTGCCATTTTTTTTTTTTTTTTTTTTTTTTTTTTTTTTTCAATCTTGACATGAAGCTGGAGCTGGGGTCAGGGGAGTGGGAGGGGGGGGGGGTATTAGAGCTGCAATGATGGTGGGAGGTGGTATCATAGGGAATTGAAATCATTTATGGTGGGCTGATGGAGTAGAGGATGTGGAGGAGATGTTGAAGCTGGGAGGGGGGGGGGGAGCTAGCAAGCTTGCTAAATCCTGGTCACTTGATGGAAAATGGACTGAGCTTATGAAGCTAGCTCATTAATGAATGCTGTTGTGAAAATTACTTGGTAAACTTATTAAGGCTGTGTTTGGCAACTTTGAAGCCTAGTCACTATAGCTTGGGTTGAATTCCTGGGGCTCCCACAGCCCAACATCCTATGGATCTGTAACTGTAACCATCAGGAATGAGAAGGAAAGCAGTCAGTCACAGCTAGTTAGAAGCTTTTGACCTTCTAAATTTGCTGTAACCTTGTTTTGAAGAGGGCAGTGTGGGCCTGTGACTTCTGTAGAAGTTACCCATAGTGAGTCACAGAAGTTTCCAAACACCCAATCTATCACTTTGAAGCTTTAACTAACCCATAAACCCCTCTAACTTTGTTCTGGTGGGCTGGGGGAGTCTCAATGGGAAGCCAAACACGCCCTTAGCTAACAAGCAGGTTTACCAAGATAATTGGAGATGCTCTAAGGGGGGGGGGGTAGGAGAAAGGAAGTAAGTAAGTAAGTATGTATGATCAGGTCTTCTTCTTCTCTTTTGAGTAAGACAGCAGCCGGGAGAAGGTTATGTTGATTGAGGTTTTTTAGATCTCAAGCTTGATTCAAACTCATGTGTTTATGTGGATACATACAGTGGGTAGACAAACCTTGTGGGACTTTTTTCCAGGGTGACCACACCTGGCCACTTCAAACAATGTAGATCAAGCCTGGGGTGCCTTGTTTCTGGTGTGGATCATCTCATCCTCTGGCTTGCACTCCAGTTGACCAATTGGTAAATTTCTACTATCTCAAATTTCCAGTATCAACATTGAAATACTCAATAGATTGATAAAAAAAATACTACCCCAGGTAAGTAAATTATTTGGAATACTATTCTTTATCTTTGATCCTGATTCATGGTTTCTATTTTTTAATATATAGTATTCTTTGAATGATGGTTTGTTTGAGAAGATCAAGATGATCAAAACAAAAAAAAAGAGGATGGTAAAATCCTGATGGTTGGAATCAATTTCAGAGAAATTTAAATCAGCCCAAACTAAATTTAAGCTTGGGATAAGATAGCCTCAAGAAGCTCAAGGGACCTCAAAGCTAACAAAAATTAAAAGACTCAAACATTATGATAATCAGTTTTATAAAGAGCTTGAATCAACATCTTTTGACCAGTTTCCATGACTTCCCACCAGCCTATCTCATAATGATCATCAACATCCTTACCAAGGCACTGAAAATTCAACATTGATCAAAATTGGGTTGAATTATGCTTAGAAAATCTTGATAAAGTTGTTTAATTCATGAAAATCATCCCCTTTTGATCCTTATCTAGGACCTCATCAAGAAGAAAGAATATCAATGGTCCAAAATTTTTCAATTTTTTTTTTTTCCCTCTAGCATGTTTTGTGAGTGTTGTAGGTTTGAAGTGTTTTCTTTTCATTTTCTTTCTTTCTTTCTTTCTTTTTTTTTTTTATAAGTATGATTGGATATTTTTCTAAATGTTTATGGTTGTAGGATTAAAGTACAGATGATGAAATATCTAATCCCACAAATAGATTTAAATGCATCCCTTTTTGTTTTTGGACAACAGATTTAGCTTGAAACACATTCCTGAAATAAATCAAACGTTTTAGGTCAATCGGTCCCATCATTTTTGTCAACCCACTGTACATACATACTCAAGATTCTCCTAAAGTCATCCACTTCATTTCCCCCTTCCCCTTCCAAAAAAATTTTTAAAAAAAAAAACAAAAAACAAAAACTACAAACAAAATCAAAAAAGGAATCTTTTGATTTGATTTGATTTGATTTGTTGAACTATTTATTACTATTTGAAGATGAGAAAAGTTAGTCCTACCTACCTTCCTACCTAGTCAGTTAAGTTGAGGCATGAGATTGATCATCCACCATAAACCTTAGAAGAGACCTCCACTAAGATTTCTGTCTTTCTTTCCCTTTTTTTTTTTTTTTTTTTTTTTTTTTTTTTTTTTTTTTTTTTTTGGATTAGCTAATTGATTCATTGATCATCTCTAATTCATCATATGCTCCTTTGTTCTTAAAATCAAGTTTCTAAAAACCTCACCAATTTTTGAAATCTTTCATTCATCCTGAATTATTTCTTCCTTTTTAAAGCCCTGATTTCCCCCTCCACCCCTCTCTCTCTATATATACATATTTGTATTACTATTTATTTTGAAACAATCAGAAAAATAAAAAAAGATCCTCACAGCTGTCTTGATGATCTCTGGCTTCAAGTTTGAAATCTTTGGTCTGGTTTTCCATTTGATGCACCCCCAGAAATGATATTTATTTCTTTCTCGCCCCCCCCACCCACTTTTTTCTTTGGGGAGGGAGGGAGGTATGAATTGAGTCTTAGAATCAAAAGAAGAAGAAAAAAAACCTTAATTTATGACTAAAAGATAAGTGAAAATTTTAAGTCTATTTTTTTAAACAACATAAAAAAAATTTAAAATAATAAAGGGTATCAATTTTCTCATGGGTGAAATCCTTTAAATCATGGGCATTCTACATCTGCATGCCATCACTCCCACATGTAAAGATACTTCATTTCACAGTTGTTTTAAGAATTCATTTTGTTTGAATGGTGATACCACAGTCCAGTTGCTGGGTCTCATGAACCCTCAAAAAATCTTTTTGATAATTTTGAAGGAATCAGAACCCCTTGAAAGATTTGATCAAAAAATCAAAAAAAAAATGAATTCATTGGACTTTTGAATCCTTTTATTCACTTTTCATTATTATTATTATTATTATTATTATTATTATTATTATTATTATTATTATTATTATTATTATTATTATTATTATTATTATTATTATTATTATTATTATTATTATTATTATTATTATTATTATTATTATTATTATTATTATTATTATTATTATTATTATTATTATTATTATTATTATTATTATTATTATTATTATTATTATTATTATTATTATTATTATTATTATTATTATTATTATTATTATTATTATTATTATTATTATTATTATTATTATTATTATTATTATTATTATTATTATTATTATTATTATTATTATTATTATTATTATTATTATTATTATTATTATTATTATTATTATTATTATTATTATTATTATTATTATTATTATTATTATTATTATTATTATTATTATTATTATTATTATTATTATTATTATTATTATTATTATTATTATTATTATTATTATTATTATTATTATTATTATTATTATTATTATTATTATTATTATTATTATTATTATTATTATTATTATTATTATTATTATTATTATTATTATTATTATTATTATTATTATTATTATTATTATTATTATTATTATTATTATTATTATTATTATTATTATTATTATTATTATTATTATTATTATTATTATTATTATTATTATTATTATTATTATTATTATTATTATTATTATTATTATTATTATTATTATTATTATTATTATTATTATTATTATTATTATTATTATTATTATTATTATTATTATTATTATTATTATTATTATTATTATCATTATTATTATTATTATTATTATTATTATTATTATTATTATTATTATTATTATTATTATTATTATTATTATTATTATTATTATTATTATTATTATTATTATTATTATTATTATTATTATTATTATTATTATTATTATTATTATTATTATTATTATTATTATTATTATTATTATTATTATTATTATTATTATTATTATTATTATTATTATTATTATTATTATTATTATTATTATTATTATTATTATTATTATTATTATTATTATTATTATTATTATTATTATTATTATTATTATTATTATTATTATTATTATTATTATTATTATTATTATTATTATTATTATTATTATTATTATTATTATTATTATTATTATTATTATTATTATTATTATTATTATTATTATTATTATTATTATTATTATTATTATTATTATTATTATTATTATTATTATTATTATTATTATTATTATTATTATTATTATTATTATTATTATTATTATTATTATTATTATTATTATTATTATTATTATTATTATTATTATTATTATTATTATTATTATTATTATTATTATTATTATTATTATTATTATTATTATTATTATTATTATTATTATTATTATTATTATTATTATTATTATTATTATTATTATTATTATTATTATTATTATTATTATTATTATTATTATTATTATTATTATTATTATTATTATTATTATTATTATTATTATTATTATTATTATTATTATTATTATTATTATTTTGGTGATTAAAGCTCTCAGAAAGTTAGAAAAAAAGATAAAATACCTTTCTAATATTTCTTTCATATTTTTTTGGATGAATTTCTGTACCTTGAAAAATTCATTCAAAAATTCAAAAACATCAAAAAAAATAAATTTATCATTGGAATTTTGGATCTGTTTGTTTGCCTTTTCAATTATTATTTTTTTTTTGGTCATTCAATCTCCCAGAGGGTCAAAAAAACAATTATAGAGCTTTCTAATTTTTTTTTTTCAGATTTTCTGAATGCACTTTTTTAACTTAAAAAAATTCATTCAAAAAATGAAAAAAGAAAAAATTCTCATTGCACTGTTGGATCCTTTTCTTTGCCTTTTCAATAACTCTTTTTGGTTTTTACTGCTCAAGTAAAGTTTTTCAAACTATCAAAGAAATTTCTCATTTTGTTTGGGATTTTTTAGATGCATCCTGAGCCTCTAAAAATTGAATCCAACATAAAAACACTTCAAATTAACACCTCCGTTGCATTGGTTTTCTTTCAAATCTGGAATAAAACTTTCCCTCAATTTCTTTTGACAGAATTTGAGAATTCAATCCAAATATCCAACTAAAAATTTTTCTTACTGCTTGTCACATGTTTTACCCATCAAATTATCTATGAAAATGAAAATAATTCAGAAGAAAAGGGGTGGTCTGTTGTTATCTACCCTTTTTCAATTTGGTTTTTCCTGAAAAAAAATTCAAGATGATATGAAATATTTAAAGCTAAAGATTTGAAGGGATTCTTTTTAGCTTTTCAAAAAACATTTTTTGGTAAATTTTTGAGGCACTATTTGTGTCTCAAAAACCAAAACAAAAAAACATCACAATAAACCCCTTTTGGGTTCTGGCCCCCTTCTTTGAGCCCTTTGGTATGCATAAATTAAATATGACTAAAATTGTTTCCTGGGACCTCTTGGAGAGCTTTTATCATTTAAAATCCCACCACCTTCACCTGTTTCACCCACCCATTAACCCCACCACACCCCTCATCACCAAATCACACCACTACCATACCACACCACCCCCCACCACTACCACACCACCCCCCACCCCTACTTCACCACACCACACCACACCAAACCACATCACACCACACCACACCACACCACACCACACCACACCACACCACACCACACCACACCACACCACACCACACCACACCACACCACACCACACCACACCACACCACACCACACCACACCACACCACACCACACCACACCACACCACACCACACCACACCACACCACACCACACCACACCACACCACACCACACCACACCACACCACACCACACCACACCACACCACACCACACCACACCACACCACACCACACCACACCACACCACACCACACCACACCACACCACACCACACCACACCACACCACACCACACCACACCACACCACACCACACCACACCACACCACACCACACCACACCACACCAAAACACACACCTCTCCACTCCTCACCAAACAAATCCAAACCAATCCTCAATAAAAAGCAACAAAATACTCCAAACCTACAAAATAAATCCTCCTAAATTCAAATCTCCCATCAAAAATTAAATCATTTAGCTCCTCACCAACAGTTTTACAAAATTGTTAACTTTTCACCTCAAATCTTCAAGTCATCAATAAACCTCAATAAATAATTCCAAAAAATATTTTCAATCTTATATCTAGTCTCTGCATTAATTTTTTTTGCGCAATTTCTGCTCAATCTCTTTCTAAAGAACCAAATCCTATCTTCGATGCATATTTTGAAGATTAAATCTCTTTTCACAATTGCTCAAGAAAACATCCACCCAGTTTTCAGAAATTTTTCATCAGGCCCTTCTTTAATCATCTATTCTAATCAAAATAGTCATTGAACTCCTCTTTCTCCTTCCTCATCTACTCAAAATCCTGATTCCACTCCTCTGGCCCCTTCTCCTGAGCTATCATATAATCAAAAGGAGGAGCTGGTTGAATCTATCCAATCATGGGCAAAGTCCCATGGATATGCCATATCTACCAGATTATCCAATTGCAAGAAACATACCTACAATTATCAATGTGATAAATCTGGGTAATATAAACAAATGAAATATACCAAAAGGTTAAAAAAATCAAGAAAGACCAATTTTCCTTTCAGATTATCTGGAAAGTTTTACTAAAGATTGGATTTCTGGCTGTTAAAGGTTATATTTCCAGACAAAAGCCATCCACCTTCTAATTATCCTTCCACTCATCCCATCCACAGAAGCATTCAAGGGGAGCAACAGGAGATGGTTTAACATTTACCAAAGCTGGAGTTACCCCCTTAAAAATTCTCAACTCTTCTATAAAAAACTCATCATCTCCTGTTTATACAAATCTCAAAAATATTTGAAATAAAAAAACTCAAATTAAAATAGCATCTCTTGAAAGAAAAAATTCCATTGAAGCCCTCATACTGGAAATCTGGAATTGTTATTTCTTCTAGAAAATGAACAATATGGCAGTTCAAATTTCTTCTTTATTCATTTCAAACTCAGATTCAATTAAAATTTTCAAACTTTTACTTACCCTTCTAATGATTTGCCATACATAAAAAACAAATAAATTTAACAATAGGTGTATTCTGAGTACTGCAGCCTGGGTTAGTAGTTCTAACTTCAAAAGGTTTCAGATTTACAACATTTTTTTCCACTTTATATCTCTCAATCCCAATCCCAAACAATCATTGAGTGCAGATCCTTCAACAGAATAACCTTTAAATTTATGTGATTTAAAATAAGTAAACTGGAAACCACTGCAAGCTCCAAATTTGTTTTTGATTTTTTACACGGACTATTGGTAAGTCTAACCAATGAATGAACAAGAAACATGAAATAACAGAAACCAATTGAAAGGAGAAATATTATTTCTTCAATCTTGAAGACATTTTATGGCAAGGCCTTCACCATCTCATTGAAATATTGGCCCAAATATCAATACCAATTCACTAATTTATCAAATTGAGGAAGAGGAATTAAAAATTAATGATGAAGGAAATGGATAAATCAATCCATTAAATTAATTTATACGGGAGGAAAGGAAAATTGAAGTGCTGAATTCAACAGATTTAAAATTTTGAAGGCAAATTTTACAGAAGGTTCTTCAAAAAAAATCCAAATACAGAGATCTTATGAGTAATAAAGGGATTGCATTAGATAGGGAGATATCCAAAGTGTTTTCAAATATATTATTTTTCAAATATATAAATACATACATACATATATATATGAAGAAGGATTGGTAAGAAAAGTAAACATTTTGAGGAGGTTGTCCTTTATTCTTGGTGGAGCAGACATTGAGGAATTTCAATGAACTTTAAATATTCAAATGTAAACTTAGAAGTGGAAAATCAAAAGATGTTTGAAATTTAATTCTATAGTTCATTTTTACCTATATTGAATGAATTTCAAATTTTTTACTTCTTTTGAAAATAGAAATGAATATTTTCTTTTGTAATTTCTAAATGAAATTAAATTTCTCACATCAATTAACTTGAAAAATATTTACTTTTACATCACCTTGAAATCCAGCACCTACATACTTTTTCAGTTTTGATGTACTTATTTTAATTTTAAAATTCTGATTTCAAAAATTGCATTTTTGTGTAGGGGGTCCTAAAACCTCTAAAATTAATTCCAAAGAGTTTTGCAAGGTGATAAAACCTTTCAAGAATTCCTTGAAAAATCAAAAAAAAAAAAATTGTAAAGTTGGTTTTAAATCCCAAATTTTCAGTTATATCTTAACAAAACTATCTAAAAGTTATGGGGAAATTTTAATTTTAATTATTTTGTTAAGAAAATTAAAAAGTTTCAAAAAAGAAACTCTTGAATGATTTTTGAGTGCCTTCAAGCCTCCAAAAAATTCATCCAAAGTCAAAAGATCTCAAAAAACCAATAAATTTCTTTTGAATTCTTCATGAAATTACACTTTATTTTTTTGAATTTCTTATCCTGCAGAAATTTTTCCAGCCTGTAAAACCACTTCCAATATTTTCATTTTTATTGAAAATTACATTTTCTATCTTCAAATTCCTGTGAAGGATTTTTTTCTTAATTTTCTATCAATCAAATGTTACAGGCACCCTTTTTTTATTTTTATTGTGTTTTTTTTTGAAAAAAAAAAGAATGATGGAAAAGGAAAACAGAAAAAAATTTATACTGAAATTTGATTGATTACATAATATTAAATTAGATGAAAAGGGATATTATTCCTTTTATTTATTTATTTATAAAAATTATAGAATAGACTAATTACAAAAGAAACAATAAATAAGGTAGCATGTTTTTTCAGCCTTCCAGGTTTTCTTGTGGGGAGAAAAATATTTATCCAAAGATCCAATTTTTTCTGAATCATTTCCATAAACGTTTTTACTCCTTTGATGAAAATAAATTCCAGATCAGATCCAATATTGGTCAGGAATTAAAGGAAGTTATTGGCATTTTGTCTCCTCAGAAAAAAGAAAAATAAGCAATTTGTGGGTTTCAGTTGGGAAAAGTAATGGTATGGAAAATTCATTCAGGAATTTTTTTTGGCATTTCCTCAAAGTTTTTTCATTTTTATTATTCCATTTTCATATATTTCACCCCAGAAATCTTTCCTTAATTTATTTTTTCTTCAGTGTTGACTTTGATCACCTCCAGTCCTATTTTTTTCCAATCTTGTAATCTTTTCCCAAAAATTAAAGAATATAATCAGAATCCACAGTTTTTTCCACCTATCACATCTTGAACATGTGATAAATCCTCAATAAAGCTTTCACTGTCAATGAAATACTTGTATTCAAACTGAAAAGACATACCAGAATTATTCAAAAATAAAATTCATATTGAATGAATTTTAATAATTACTTCTTCAATTAGAAAACATTTATTCATTTCAGAAGTAAAATCTGATGGGTTGGAATAAACCTGGAAATTTTGAAAAAATGAAATTTAATTCATCCATTCAGTAAAATTGATGAAATTTTATAAAAACTTTAAAACTTACAGTTGTGGCAGAATGAGAAAATTTTTAATCCCCTGGAGGCCTGTAGAGAGTCTATGTACTTAGTTTTCCTTCTTTTTTTCCTCTAGAGGTTCCTGGACTGAATTAATTTTAGAAAATCCTCATTTTCACAAGATCTTCTGATGTCTAAAAAAGAAAACAAACAAAAAAGAAAAAAAAATTAGCAAATTCTCAAATACTTCCAAATCTGGTAGAAATTCTTCAGGTTCATGTTAATCTTCTGTGAAAAAATCATCCTTTGGCTTGAATATGAAATGAAATTTGGTTCATTTCTTTATAAAAAAAATTAATAAAAATGATGAAATGCATAAACATTGCCTCTTTGTCTGATGCCACAATTTTTACTTTCCTTTTGGCCTTGTTTTACTTCCATTTTCCCAATAAATTATTAAGGAATTTATATTGAAATTTTCATCATGTTGAAACTGAAATGAATCAATAAAAAATAATGATGCAGATGCCATTAAATTACTAATGGAGCACCAGTTTTTTTGCATTCACAGCACACACACACACCAATAACTTTGTTGTGCCCAGGTCCAAAAAACAATATCTTTGGAGTGCAAAAGTCCACATGCTCAAAAATGGTGTTTTGCTCAAAAAAATGAATCATTTAAAATTGTAAAAAATGTAAAAAATACATAAAATCATGTTGAAAAAGAAAATCAAAATTTGGAATAAACCTACTAATCAGATCTAAAGTTATTAAATACCAGAAATTCAAAACAAGGAAAGAAGTATTTTCACAATTTTCTCCCTTGATAATTTCAAAAATTTATTAGGGTCTATTAGAGTTAAAATTTTGAAAATTTCAAATAGCTTATTTCAGGAATAATATCAATTTAAAATATTTTTTTATCAAACCAGACAATGAGTAAATGGTTTTAAATGAAAAAAAAAATTGAAAAAAAAATGGATGAGCCCAAAATCTGCCATGTAGTTTTTTGAAAATTTCAACTCTGATACACCCTAATGTTTTCTTCCCACACATTGAAAACATGAATAAGAATGGAAAACTAATTCAAAAATAATATTAATCACATCTTTTTAATTTTGGAAAATGGAATAAAAAAATAAACATAAATTGAAGGTTTGACATGTCATTGAGGATGGAAATCTTTGAGTGGAAATTTTTAATTCTTTGTTTTTCTAATTTTACCTTTTTGAAAGAATTGATTGTCATGTGATGCTAAACCTGCTAACATGGTGTATCACAACAGTATGGAGGCTGTGAAATTGAACTGAGACCAGCAATAACAAACAACCCTGGAATCCACAAGTGTCTTTAGCCTTATTGGTAAAGGCAGCACTCTAGTATGTGTCTAAGTCTATCTGAGGTCATGGGTGTGACTGCCACCAGACACATCTTCATTTTCACATTCTCAACAGGTTATAAGCCCAGAGCCTACCTGAGTGTATACTTTGTTAATTAAGACACTTGAATAAGATGTGAATGCTTAATGTAAGGCCATTTTCCCCTGTAAGAATACCCCATGATTGCAAGTTCAATCACTTGACTGATCACTCATTCACCTGGGTATTGCTGGAAATATTTCTAAATCATGTAGCAAGGGAGGGTTTTGAGTTCAAACCTACTAACATGATGTATCACCACAATACAGAGGATGTGGATTTGAACCAAGAACAGTAAGCAATACCAAACAACCCTGACAGCCACAAGCGTCTGTAGAATTTTTGGTAAAGGCAATACTCTAGTATGTTTCTCAGTCTATCTGAGGTTGTGGGTTTGAATCCCACAAGACACATCTTCATTTTAAAAGTCTCAACATCTCATGCCAGAAGACTAAAGAAATTTGGAGCAGAAATTGGATTTTTCAGAAGGCCAATGTTAAATTTGCAACCCAAGAGTCACAAAAAGGGGTGAATTGCCATACACAACCCATTTGCGCCATGAACAGTAACTCAAAACTCCAAAAGGCACAGGAAAAGTTTACCACAATTTGTGCATCCCCCAGGGAGTTGCAAACCCCCAATTGTAACTCAAAATAGGTTGCAATTGGGGATTCACAACCTATTTTGTGTCACAATTGGGGCTTTTCAATTTCCCGGGGGATGTGTGAGTTGTGAGCAGGTGTTGCAAATTTTTTGCTGGGCCATTTGAGGCGGGAATTGGGGTGCGTAGGCACCCCTGGACCACATTTGAGTGCCTTCAACCCAAATTTGGGGATGTGGCATACTATGTGGGACCATTGTTGGACCACATAAAGAAACTTGGGAATCAAACACTCTGCCTATTGGCAAAACTGGGTACACACACAACACATACCCATTGGATAAATTTCTTTTTCTCAACCCAAAAGTGAACAAACTTTTGGAGTTTTTGGATTGAAAATTGAATTGAATACTGAATTTCTGTTAAATTTTTTTGGTTTATGGGAAGAGTGGCAATCCCAAGCCCCCCTGGTTCAAACATGGCTGCCTTAACAGGCTTAATTCAAAGTGTTGTTAAAAAAGCTTTGGATTCTAGGTTTTTGGGTAGGGAGTTGGAAAAGAAAAAATTGGAAGCCCCAATTGCATCCTCATCTAGGGTGTAAATTGAGGAAAAAGATGTTTCTTCACAACTGGGATTGACTAAAGGTGGTGGTTCACATTTCATATGTCATTTGAATGAGAAGGATTTGGCTTGATAAATACTAATTTAATCATGTTACTATGTAACTAAGGGATTCCAGAACCCCTTGACCCTCCTCCTGTGAGGGCCTTTGATAGTAGGAAATAATCCAAGATTTATTTTCAAAAATGGGCAGCCATGCATGGCTAAGCATTGATTACTTTCAATTCAAGGAAATTTAAATATGCAGATCTAGCTGTTAGAATTTTATTTTATATATATGTGACTTTCACTGGAGTTTGAAGTATCTTTGATTGGATTGATTTGATTTTTATTATTGTTTTTATTGAAGTATTAAAATAATGGTTAAAATATAACTAGGCTGTGTTTTCTGTATTGTTATTTTCAGACTGTTCAATCCTAGAATTTCACATACAATTTCACTTAAACTGCTTATGCTAATTTTACCTTATTCATTTTTTACTCAACCACTTGTTAGCCTATTGTGTATTTAGTCTATATAAACACTGGTGCTCTCAAGTGGAATCCATCATCTGTTCATTCACCACATCAACCAAGGTGTCCTTTTCCTCCTGTCCTTGGGTCTGTTACGCTTGATGTTATAAGCTTCTTTCATTCTTGTCTCATTAACTTTTACTTCATCAGAGCCTTAGCTCTTTTTATTTTCAAATGGTTAAAAGACTATGCTCAACCTAAGACATCTATCTTCCTTTCAACTTGTTTGCCTTCAACAGTCTCATCCGGAAGTTGGTCTTGGACTCAATTGGAAAGTGGGTGAGATGGGGATGAGCCTTGTCATTGAAAATAAAGCTCATCCTACCCATCCACTTCAACACTAGGCACCAGCATCTCAAGAAGTATTCAATCACCATCCTCAAGATCATCATACTGACCTTTATTAGTCAATGGATGGCTTGGATAGAAGCAAGTTGGGAGTTGAAGCAAGCCAGGAAATGAACATTTGGGAACCAGATTATCTTGGAAGTGGTCAATTGATTCAAAGATTGGATTAAGGAACCTTATCATCTGAAAAGAGAGAAAGATGGATTGGGTGAAGAGACCAAGTGAAGTTTATTGATTGTTTCAAGACTCGTTGGACTCCAATCATTGTCAATCCTATCATCATCATCATTGTGCTCTCATGTATCTACTGTTACACTCAATGCGGCCAATTTTATGATCAAACCTACAGTAACAGTACTCTCAATAGTGACACCATCAGCCCCCCCCTTGGCCCATTCACCCACCAATTCAAACTCATCCCATCAGTCCAAAAGCCTTCTCTTGTCTACCAGCGCTTGGCCTGCTCATTTGACTCAAATCTACAAACGTAGCTTGTAATCATAATCCAACCTGCAAGCCATCAATTGATTTCAATTGAAAGACTGAGGTACTTGTTGCTTTTTACCTAACTGCAATTTCCCAGTACTGAGGTTTGAGAATTAATTGAGCTTATCCAAAACGCAGGCGGTCAATTTGTTGGTTTTGTCATCACCCTGGATTGTAAGGAGCCAATTAAAAATTCCAATTTGAGTCCAATCAAGGTTGTTGGGAAGCATTTTGGAGTCTAGGATCAAAGATTCAAAGAACACCTCAAGCAGCCACCATCTCAAATTTGATCCAATCTCCCCAAAGCCCGGCATCAATATCAGGTTCAACAGAGGTAGAAGGTAGGTCAATATGAGACAAGCATTGCAAGGTGGCCACTATCCCAGCAAGTCCAATGGTCTGCTGACTGGATTTGACATCAGCTTGGTCAAGTACTCTTCCTGGGATTGTGATCCACTGGTTATGAAACACTTGAGACACTACCAATAAATATCAATTTGACAAAAGCCAAAGGCAATACTTTTTGTGCAGATCCAATTCAACACCAAAGACTTCATCTTGTCACCAGCATTCTTCTTTTTTCAAACTTGTCCTGATCACCAGGATCATCAACATCTCACTACAAAATCAACTTGGGAGGATCTGTCTAAAGCCTAACAACTCAACCTGATCACCATTGATCTCAATATTGCATCAATTTTTCCTGGGAGGATTGGACTATAGTTAGCCTTCTGCATTCATACTCTACCTACATTTTCTTTCATCAATCATCAATCAATCTATTAATTATTTCAGTGCTCAAATCCAAAAGTCAAGCAACTCAATTTTGCTTATGAGTTCTACACAATCAAACCAGCCTTGAACAAATCCAATGCATCTGAAAATTCATTCACTTTTTGAACTGAAGAATTTTCCAGCAAATAGTATAAATTATACTTTGAAGATAGCAGTTTTATTCAAATATGCCTCAGGAAGTTTACAAGTCATTCTGCTCATCTTATTAATCAATCACTAACCTGTATGTAGAATTATTCCAGCAGTTAGTAGAGCAAAAGTTAATTGAAGAAAAATAGTTAGATTCATTTTTAGGACAGTAACTTCCTCCAGTGCAAGTCAAGCGGGTGTGTTAGAATTTGAGTTTATATATATGTGACTTTCACTGGAGTTTGAAGTATCTTTGATTGGATTGATTTGATTTTTATTGTTGTTTTTATTGAAGTATTAAAATAATGGTTAAAATATAACTAGGCTGTGTTTTCTGTATTTTGATTGCCAGACTTTCCAATCATAGCATTTCACATACCATGTCACTTAAACTGCTTATTATAATTTTACCTTATTCATTTTTTACTCAACCACTTGTTAGCCTATTGTGTATTTAGTCTATATAAACACTGGTGCTCTCAAGTGGAATCCATAATCTGTTCATTCACCACATCAACCGGAGTTTCCTTTTCCTCCTGTCCTCAGGTCCGTTACGCTTGATGTTATAAGTTCCTTTCATTCATTTCTCTTTACCTTTCATTTAACCAGAGCCCAAGCTCTTTTTATTTTTACACTATCATGTGACAGATTTGTGGTATATGAAGGGCCATGCCTCACCAAATGTCAAAGGGAAAATCACACAAGGAAGGTTTAGTGTCAATTCATCATCCGTGCAAGCTGTACAGTAGCAGATCCCACTTTGAATATCTCCATTAGAGATGGCCTACACAATCATCAACCATCTGAAAACCCCTCAGTGCATCCTCAAATGAGGATAATTTCTGGTCAAGCCTTGAATCAACTTAAAGAAGGCATGAAAAATGGGCTCAATATAGTTCAGCTTGAAAGGAAACTGAACAAGATTGATGGTGGAGAATGCATTGATGATAGAAAAACCTATAACAATAAGCAGAAGGTAAAGCAAGTAGAACTGAATGGGAAAGGTGTTATGGATGTTCTATTAGAAATGCTCCAGGAATTGCAGTGGGTTTCCAGGTCAAAATTGAGTGGATAGGGTCACTTAGAGGCCCTTTCCTTGGCTCATCCTCAGTCTATAAGAATTTGAAAAAAATACCATCATATTTCTTTTTTGGATTGTAATTATAAATAAAATAGGTACAACATCCCTCTATTGCATGTTGTAGGAAAGAATGCCAACAAAATAAATTTTACAAATGATTTTTTTTTATAATAAAAGAAATGTATGAGCTCTACATTCAGTCTTTGGATGCATTCAAAGAATTGGCTTATGATCTCAAGAGGCTTCCCAAAGTCTTTGTGATGGACCATGAAAACTTTCTGATTTGTGCTATTGAAAATAGGTTCCCTGAGTCATCCAGACAGTTGTGCTCCTGGAACCTGTCTAAAAATATTCAAGAAAATTGTAAAGTTTTCTTCAGTAATGAAAATGAAGGATGGCAAAGTCTAATGACTCTGTGGGCAAAGTATGGGGCCTTTAAAACCAAGGGGGAGGCAGAAGTCAATGATGCAGAGCTCAGAGCAGGCCAATTTATTGCTTCTTCTGTTCATCTCTTCTGGGAATGCTGATTTTAAAACTTTTATACTGGGTTTCTTGAAAGACTGTGAGGATGTGCTTGAGTATATGGAAAAAACATTTTCCCTATCAAAGAGACGTTTGTAACAGTGTGGACTTGTGTGAACCCAGACTTTGGAAATAAAAATATGTCTTGGGTAGAAGGGGCCAATGCTGCTTTCAAAGAATTACTTGCGGGATCTTTGTGAAATATTTTGGATGCGTGGAAACACCTGGAAGTAAAAATATGAAAGCCAAATCCAATCAGTGCATGCCTCACTTGAAAAATCCCAAATAAAGTTAGGAACTGTTCTTGAAAATGAACTTTTCCCTTTGGGTTACAAATTGCCAATTGAGGCAATTAAACTCATTGGAAAACAATTCAAGAATTTAAAGCGCAACCATGATGGCAAGATGTGCTAAAATTCTTATTAAAAAAATGGGCTTGCTGTGTTCCCACATTCTAGGTGAAATACTAGCATCAAGAGGATCTGTTGTGCCTGAGGCTATTCACCCTCAGTGGCAGTTAGACTATGACCCTTCCAGTAAATTAAGTGAGGTTTTTGGTTTTTTTGAAGGGTACCAATTATACAATTGACATCAATTATAGGATTGAAAGATTAATTATTGTTTTTCTTTTTCAAAGAATCACACAGATCCAGTGCTTGAAGAATCCCAATTGTTCAAAAAGTTGAATTCCATGCTTATGGGACAACCTCAACAAGATAGACAGGATATTTTAAGGTCCATGGTTGATCTTACAGGGACTTTGATTGCCAATCCAAGGCTTGAGCCCAAGGTCTTGTGGTCCAGCCACAGTTGACCAAAATTGAAAGTTACTTGTTGTGAACTTTCAAAATTTGAACATGTTGAAAGAGAACTTAAGAGGGAAAAAAGGGTTGAACAGGATCCAAAAAGACAAAAGATAGGAAGTTTTTTATTTTGAGTGTTAATTTTTATGCTTTAATGAACTGATGGGAAAATGTTTTCTGTAGTGCAAGGAAGGCTCTTCATCTGAACTTCATAGTTCTATGGAAGAGACTGGAAGTTCATTGGGCTCCCTTTGTTTGGAATCAGAATCCATTTCCAAGAAGGAACAAGAAGAAATGGAGGAGTCAAAAAGATGCTCATCTTTGTTTAGTATCAATTTCTTTGATGAGATTAGGATTTTGGCTAAGTAATTTTTGATTGTAGGATCCAAAAGTGAATTACCTCAATCAAATACTTGAGAATTTATGTAAGTTCTTGGGGGAGGTTTGGGATCCTGTTGGTGATGTTAATTGCAGATTTAGAGTAATTTCAAAATCACTTGGGTATGATGAGCATGGATGGTTTAAAGTACAAAAGGAATTTATTGAAAACTTGAGGAAAAATAAGACTTGCTATTTTAAGATCCTTGGTGGCAGTGAAGATGTTGAAAAGATAGAACAAAGACTTTATTTCAATGAAATCAATGGAAAGATTCCCTCATCAAAATGGCTTTCAAAGTTTGAGATGGGTCAAATATTAGCAGATACTTATGGAAGACCAATATGTTTCATTTCATCTGATTCATTTTGTACTTATACTCCTATGAAAATGATTTTGAAAGATCAATCAGATCCCATCTTCATCTGCTTTTTCAAAAATTATTCCTGGCTTCATCTTGCACTTGAGGGAGAAATGATTCCGATCCCGCCCATTGTTTCCAAACCATCTTCTTTTACTTCTAAGAAAGCTTCTCTTGGGTTTGATCATCTAAAAGATCAACTCAAGTTGTATTCTAAGTTATAAAAATCATTTTAATTTCATAATTTGGCTGTTTCCTGATGCTGATCTTTTAATTCTATTAACATAAATATTTATCAAATTTTTAACATCATTATGTTGAGTTTTTTGAGTTAACATCATTATGTTGGGTGTTTTGAGTGAACATCATTATGTTGAGTGTTTTGAGTGAACATCATTATGTTGAGTGTTTTGAATGTGATTTTTTTGGTAAGTTATTTTTACTTCTTGTGATGGGATCAAAAAAAAGCTCAATTTTACTTTAGGGCTATTCAATTTGAACTTGTATTTTTGGGCATTTTTAAATCAGGACTGGTCCATAGACTCTTTCATTGCTTATTTAATTTTTTGTGTTTTTACTGTAGGGCTGGCCCATTGAATTTTTCATTATTTATTATTTATTTATATGGGTTGCACATTCATGACCCCAGAGTGGTCAAATATTTTGAATTTACTGTTGATTTTTTTTCAATTTGTTTGATTTTTTTCCTTTTTTTGGTGTTTTTGTTTTTTTTGTTGAATTTTTAATTTATTTTTGCCACCCATTTATTTTCATTTATTTTATTTTAATTTCTTTTTCTCTTTTTTTTTTTTTTTTTTTTTTTTTTTTTTTTTTTAATTTTCAATTTATTGTAATTTGTTTCAATTTAATTTATTTTTAATGTATTTTATTCTGTTTTTTTGCACACCAGGAAGGTGTTGTGAACAGCCGCTCACAACCCAACTTGGGGTTGTGGGCAGCCATTCAGGACTAAATGCAGTTGTGAGTTGTGTCACACAACCCAATTTTGGTTATGAACAAGTCTTGTAGGGTTTCAAATTTAACATTGCCCTTTCCAGAATATATGTGAAGGAACTGAATAATCTTCAGAGAATAGTGTACAATTTTTCCAGAAATGTTTTCTACACAGAAAGGCAACCAAATTAATGACTTGAAATCTAATTCAAATTTTTCAATAGCCCTTTCATGAATTTGGATGGAGATGAAAAAATATATTTGATGATAAACAGAAGTAAATGATCTATTAGAAAAACTAACACATTTTTTGAGTTAATAATGAAGAAAATCCTTGTTTTATCACAGTGATAGTGTTGTTTTCAAAATAAAGAGAAATTATTTTCCTTTGGGGGGATCTACTTCAACAAAAGATATTTGCAGGTTGAAAAATTCAAAATCAAGGATAGTTTTTGGAGATTTTCCTGATATGTGCAAGCTGAGTTTGATTTTAGCAGCATATTCCAGCATTTTTTCAAAATCAACCATTCCTTTTCAGAATTGAAATATTTCAAGAGATGGTTTTGAATAATTTTCAACATCTTCAACAGGCAGAAAAATATAAGAATTTTCAGGAAAATTAGATTCAATAGAACTAATTAAAGCCTGATCCTTTCATTTCAGAATAAATTGAGGGTGGGTTTTTCATATAAGTCCTTAATTCCTTGTAGAGCCCAATTTTTTTCATTTTTGAGGTAGAAAAAATAAATCAACAGAAAAAATCTAGGAAGAGTTATTAATCCAACTCTATGAAGCAAAAAATACCAAGTTTTTTTGTCTTATAAGTAAAATACAACAGCAAAAAAGTTGGAGAAAGATGAGGAATCTTGATTCAATCAGGATGAGAAATAACTGATGAAATCATTTGTCCTTTGATATCACATATTTTACAAATGAAATAAGATTTCCTGAATTCAAAAATCAGAGCTTCAACTGGAGATTTTCCATCCAAATATTCCTTATTATTATTATTTTTGTCTGTAAATAGTACTGAGATTTCTATTAACTGGGTTTGTGGAAAATTTCATGAAACTATTGAGGATTTTCAAAGGTGAAATCCTGATTTATCCAAATTTTTAGAACCTGAATCACCTTTCTCATTAAGCAGATTGGATGTGTTGAAGGATAATTGGAGGTACAATCATTTTGGTCAGGGCAGTAAGATTTGAATTTCAAGGTTCCAATTTTGGTTTAAAATTTTCCAGATACTGTAAAAGGACATTTTTTTCTGGTTTTACATGCTTATTTTCAATTTTAATTGGGGTTATACTACCCATATTTTTTACTCTGTTAACTCAATTATTTTTTTATGTGATTGTGATTTTTTTGATAGATGGAATATCCATGGAACTTAGAAAAAACTCAGATTGTCTCCAGAGGCTTCTACTATTTATTATATAATAATTCTGTTGGTCAATCCAATTGTTTAGAAACCAGGTATTCATCCATAAAGGTGGAGGAGAAATCTTGAGAATCTGGGGAGGTGATCTAGAGAATTGTGTGGGTATTTTCTTGCAAAATTTTAGATTTGAAAATTGCTTTGAGTTTGAATGGAGTTTATTAGTAGAATACCTAAGAGAAGTAAGTTGAGATAGAATGAGTTTTTTTCAAAAAAAAAAAAAAAAAAAAAAAACAAGGAGAAAATTTAATAAGATTTAAAATTGGGAAGAAATAATTTTTTTGGGGGGTTTTTATTTATAATTTATGATTTGTGAATGATAAGAGAAAAATATGTTAAAAAAGCTTAAAACTGTTGATGAGGAGTTTTTTTTGGATTTTTGGTTGCAGGATTGAATTAAGGGGCTTTTGGTGATTCACTTTTTATGCATCTTTCAGTTACTCTTTATGAGGTGTGTTATGTGGTGTTGAAGGGAGTTTTGGGTGGGATTGAGTGAGGATAAGTGATGCTGAATGGATTGGTGTTGAGTTAAGTTATTTTTAAGGTCTGTACCATCCATCCTGTTCCACCTTATGGATATCACTACCTAAAAATGTTTGTGGGATAGTGTGTGAGATAGCGCTGTAAACTGTGTGGCCTGTCAGTTTTCCAAAGAACCTCCCTGAAAATTTATCCATTTTCCAATCAATTCAATCAATTGGCTTTAAGTTGCGTGGTGGAGAAGGGTGATCCTAAAGCTGATGAGATGATTTCAGCACTTCAAAAGGTGAGGGGGTATCTTAAAATAATTCAGAATCATATTTTAACTTTGTTTAAAAATGGGAAAGGGCCCAAAAATGCAGGCCATGCCTCCTAAGGAGCTCAATTCTTTGTTTCTGTGGTTGAAATTTTGAGGTTCAAAAAAAAATCTGAAAAATATTTTTGAGGCTTCCAAATGGACTTCTTAATCATTTTAATTTAAAATAATAAAATATATTTGTCAAAACATTTAAAAACAAAAATGCCCATAATGGACCTCAAACACACTTCAATTATCTGATATTTTGTGTTTGTGAAGATTTTAAGGGATAAAAAGGCATGTAAAAATTCCCAAAAAGAATTTGGAGATGGTTTGAAAGTATTTTGAAATTCTTTCAGGATCAGAAATGGATAAAAAAAATGAAGCATAATATCAAAAAAAATTCAACAGAAATGTGTTAATTTTTGGTTATTTCCTGACTTTGGACATGTTTTTGGGGGCCATAGAGACCCCCAATAATTTTCAAAAAAAATAATAATTAAAATTATTCAATGCTTGAAATGAAATTATTTTGAATTAAATATCTCAAAACATCTGAGTAAATTTGGTTAAGAAATGGCTGAAAAATGAGTACCTTGAACTGTTCTTTGACTTTTTTGAATTTTTGAAGGGTTTTTTCAAGTCAAGCCTCTTAAAAAGATATGTAAAATGAAATCTTTGTTTTTTGAAGAAAATCTCAAAAAATCAAGTATCAAAAATGCAATTTTCAAAATTTAATATGGTATTTTGAAAACTGGAAAAGGGAAAAGTATGCATGTGCTGGATATCATGGTGATGTAAAATTACCTCTATTTTCAGGTCATGTATTTGAAAGTACAATGAAATTCATAAATTTTAATTTAAATGGAATTTTTAAAAGGAAGAAATAGAAAACAACAAAAGAAAAACTAGAGAAAAGGGGAAAATAAATGGCTAAAAGGGATTTAAAATTTACAAGGTTTGAGATTATAGTTTGAATTAAAATCTTGAAAAAATTCAGATGGTTTTTTTAAGATTGTTGGCTGGTTCCCACGGGGTATGATATTTGTCAGACAGGTATCTGGCGCATCAATTTTTTTTTTCTAATATTCCTATTTTTAGCCTTTAACCTGGAATTAAAATTCCTTCCCATACAAGATGATCTACAATTTTGACAAGTTCTGGAAGGGGATGAGTTTTTTGTGGGTATAAATACCAAGAGGATCTTGGAAAGGTATGTGAAAGACTGGATTGATAGTTTTCAATTTGAAATTCAAAGGTAATTTTACGTATCATTTAAACTGCTGATTGGATTTTGAATGGGCCAAGTTTATTTTCAGGGAGTATATTTTTAGTTTTGGTGGTACAACCTTTGGGAGCCTTGAGCCATACTGAGTCTCCTAATTTGAATTTAGGTGCAATTATTAGAATTTTGTTGACCTTTTCCTTTTAATTCAACTTGGAAGCTCCAAGATTAGTTTAATTTTCTTTCTAATTTATTTAATGATTGAAAGATAATATTTAGCAGGTTGAGAATGGTCTATGTGAATATAATCTCAATTTGGGTTCCTTTCATTAAGAGTTTGAAATGATTTATTACTTTTGAGGAATGAGTGGAGTTTTTTATGTGGATTTGGCTAGTGGAAGCCATTTTTTTCAATGTTATTTCTGATATCTAGAATAAATTCAAAGATATTTTTCAAGGACATTATTTATTCTTTTTTTTTGTTTTTACCTCTGATTTCTGGTGGGAATTCATTGATAATTCTATTTCACTCTTCCAATATTGACATAGTAAATTTCAGAAGATTGATAAAAATAATTATTAAAAATTTCTGTTGTGATGGATAATGTATTCTATCCATTAAAGGAAGAAAGGAGTAGGCCTATAGATTTAATACAAAAGTTTGGATGTAAAGGGAAGCTTTTTAAAGCAGTTTGAAATTTGAAGAATTACACAACACAGATTGAATCTATTAGAGGTTTCAGAAAGAATTTTGAGGATTAAACAGTTGAATTTGGAAGGTCTGGAGTTGGATATGTTTGATTGGTAATTTCAGAAATTTTTTGGATGCAGAATTCATGTCAAAATGAGTGAAGGAATTGAAAACAAGGGCATTTAAGTACAAGTAAATGTTTACAGAATTTTCCAAAATCAGTTTGATTTGGAAATGAGAATTTGGTGTGTGGTGGAAGCATTAATATTTCATCAAAGGATGTTTTGGAAAAGCCGAGTAAGCCAATCTTTAATTGAAGTTTTAGATAAATTCAAGGATAAAAATTAAGCTGATTTTTTTTTCAAAATAAAAAAGGAAGGTTGGAAATTCAATAAATTTGATATACTAATTGAGGATAATTAAGGTTCAAAGAATTTGGCATCAGATCACTATTGAAAATATGATTGGAAGAATTAATAGATTTTTTAGAAAGGATTTTGATATGTTTTGGAAAGGATGTGCAAATATTTGTTGGAAAGGATTTTAAGATATTTGTGAGAGAATTAAGGGAAGTAAAAATTCATGCAGATTTAAAGTAAAAATTAAGGATGTGACCAGATTGGACAGGTCATTTTTGGGATGATTAAAAGGAAAATTTGAGCATTCCAAGGGGGATGGATTAGTTGAGGAGGATCAACCAATGTATTATTCACCAAGGAAGATGTTAAATTAAGATGTTGGAGATGGAAAATGGTAGTGGATTACACTTATTGCAATGATTGTTGGTAAGTAAGAGTAAATTTATAATTGAGGGTTATTTCCTGTGTTATGTTATATTATTTTATTTTGCCATTGAATATTTAAGAATTTGTTTTTAGGAGGGAAGACAAGGCATAGAAAAATCCTAAAAGTGGGATTTCATATGAATTAGGCGTGGAAAAATTTCAAAGAGTACTTAATTTTAACAGTGGAGTAAGATGTTATTTTGTGAAAAATTATCAGTCTTTATGGAATTAAGAATAGTGTGGCTTAGGAGGGCCATTAATCTATAATTGCAGGTATAATGAAACAAGATTAGTTAGTTTTGGGGTTTATTGGGAGAAATCTTGAAAATAAACACAATTCAAGGGGTATTTTTATTACTAGTTATAGGAAAAATCCTAAAATAATCTGCAAATTTAAATTGGTGGGAAGGATATCACTCAGGAATGCAAAGATAGATTCTGAGAAAACCGAAATTCACTGTGGGTTCTGCAGTAGGCAACTTGGATTGGAAGAATATTGTGCAGCAAAAGTTTTCTGGACTTTTGTATAAAGAAAAGAATGGAGAATGGGGAACTCCTCATCTTCAGAGAAAAAGTATTCTATTCTTAAGGCCTGAATAAAAGAGGAAACAAAAGAAAAAGCAGGGCACATTAAAGGTATGGGATAACAAAGAAGAGTAATAACCCATGCAAAGGAAAACTTTTTGTTAAGGAGAAAAATGGATTATATGGTTCATTGGGGAGATTCAAGGATTCTGGGTTAGTCAAGGCTGATTGACCAAGGGATCTTTCACCCAGGCATATCAAAAATTAATATTTTGGACATTGAGACAAATAGGATTGTCTTTTGTTTTATTATTAGAACTGATCATGTAATTAATTTGAGTATGCAAGTGGTTTCAAAAGGAATAAAAAAGTTTTTTATTCTCTATTGTAAGCACAATATCATATGTATTCAAGTAGGAAATTTCAGGGGAGTTATACTGATGCTAATATATATATATATATGAATTTGGGTACTCATAAATTGAAGGATATTCTTTGTAAATGGAATACACATACCTTTTGGAGTGCATCAGTTTTTGAAAGGAAATAATACAACAACATTTCTGTTTCTCTGAAGAAAAAGTTGAGGTATTCAGTCAGGTTTTCAATAGTACCTGGTTCCAGAAGACAAAATTTCAGAACCCTAGGTACAACTGCTGCAAACGGAAATTTTCTAGTGTGGATAAGTTAGGGGATCAGGATTTAAACAACATTGCTGCAGGATCTGGAAATTAAATTGCGATTTCCAACTTCTTTAACCATGTATTTTGGGGCCTCATTCAGAAATCCTTTTCCTTCTCTATAGTTTTATTTAGAATTTGTTTTTTAAATCATTTTTTATTTTCCTTCAAAATGAGTGACATGGAGGCATGGAGGGTCAACTCCCTTAAAGCTCAATCTACCAGCTACTGGCTCAAACCCTTAAAATTAAATCACATCTTAGGTCCAGGAATTTAAATTAAAGTCTCTTCAGTGCCCTCCTTGTACATTTAGAGCCAAGATATGTCTCAGGGATCACCAGGTGGTGCATTTTATGTCCAAAAATATTCACCAATTCTGGGATAACACTTGAAAATCTGGAAAAAAATGAAAAATAAACCAAGAGAGAGAGGTTCCATTAGATTTTTAACTTCCAACTTGCTTTTTCCTTTTCTAGAAACCACATTCTTGAACTTCCCCTCTTTCTCACAGAACACTTGTGATTTTTTTTTTATTTTAGTGAGCCTCCTTTGTAGAAGACTCAACCCCCATAATTTTTCCTCTGAAAGAGAAATTCCACATTTGCATAACTCCTCCCATTCATCTTTTCTTTATAAAGATCTCAGTGTGCTGAATTTTTTCCATACACAAAATTTCAGGCATATAAATAGAGAGAAAAATAAACAAATTCAGAATCAAACATAGATGAAAAGATTTTTCTAATGAGGCACTCAAATATTTCAATTTTTATTTACATATTCTGAATATAGATCTGATCTGCTAGAATAATATTGAAGAGGTTAATAAAGGCTATAAAACCATGGAGAGATGAACAAGAAATGGTAGGCTACTGAAGAGCCAAATGAGAAGTAATGAAAAGGCTACAAAGAGCCAAGGGAGAAGGGATAGTACTTTTAAATTCAAGTGGAACGGATCTGATGGGGAGGAAGGGTAACTTGTTAAAATTATGGCCAGAAATTAGCTTAGGCAAATGAGCAGTATTTAAAGCAAAAGAAATGCTGGACACTGGGTGTCAATATCGGCTAATGGGGCTCTCACAATGGGGCAATATGTTGGATGAATTTGATTGGAATGATGAATGAATGGATGGAAAACAGCAGGGAGAAGAGCTCCTTAAGTACAAAAGATTGGCCTCTTGTGAGCCCATGATACAACAAGCCAAAAGGCAAATTTTCCGCCCCAAAAGAGCTCTACAGGCTCTACTAGCCTTGTTACTTGGTTGGGACTACATCAGCCCGCATGGCGTCAGTTCCTGAACCCTTACGACCGGCCTATTCCGGACCATTCCAGTGTTTCCACCGTTACGGGGCTAAACAAGCCCCTTGCTGTTCAATCCCCTTGGCTGGTTGTCCGTTACAACCAGCCATGATTACCTCATTATGTTGTTTACGGGCTGGTTGCCTCATGCAGCCAGCCCCTGGCCCCTCAAATGGGCCAGGTGGGACCCAGGGCACACCTGGGTCCAGTCTCAGACTCACATGGGGGGGTTTGACCAGCGGACATGCTGTCCCCCCCCTCTTTCTCTCAAATCCCTGGTGGGGGCGGTCAAATCCCCTCACCAGGGGCCCTGGGGGTTGATAACCCCAGGGCGTTGTCAAGAAAGTTGGCCTGGGAGGTGATCAGGTCCCCCCAGGCCCATCACTCCTCCCCCTCTGTAGAAGGGGGGGGGAGAGCGCCCCTGCTTGGTTGCTTCACACACTCGATGGTGGAGGGATGATGAATTCCCCCCCACCTACCGGTCGCTACGCTTGCAGCCGGCGCCACCACCTCCTTGGGCAAGGGGGTGGTCAGGTCCCCCCTGCCCTGACCAACCGCACTGTTGCGGCCGGTTGCTGGCTGGTTCAACCCAGCCAGCTCGCCCCCATCCCCCTTGCAACGGCAAGCGAGGGGAGGGGGAGCAAGCCCCGGCTCCTTGGCGCTGGTTGCCGGGCGCAACCAGCTGGGCCCGCGCGGGATCCCTCGGCCGCCTGACAGCCCCGCGTGGGCTGTACCAAGGAACACAGGGGGCCCCAAACGGGCCTCAACGCGGGCAGCGGCTCCAAGCGGGCCGCAACACAGGCAGCAGCCCCAAGCAGACCGCGACATGGGCGGCGGCCCCAATGGGCCGCCCTAAGCCCAAATTGTGAGAATTACATACTTTGGTGGGCCAGCCCGTCTGGCCAAGTATGTCCATAATAAATCTTGGGAACTTTTATGCCCAAATAAGCCCATCTGGCTTGGGTGGCCCATCCACCCTGGCGGGCCCGTGAGGGCCCGTGTCCCAAAAGACCATAAAAACGTTTTTTGGCGCCCAAATGCCCAAAACCAATAACACCAACATAGGCCCACATGGCCACGTGATGTCCAATGGGCCGTGGAGGCCCATTTTTTCATCCCATTTGGATTACACACTCCTATGCACATTACCTGAGTTCATCCGCATTTTAACATAACTCTGGTTTAGTTGTCTGGGAATCAGATGTTTTTCATTCATGGTCCCAGGGAAGGACCAGTATTTAAGGACAACTAGAGAACCCCAAAGGGGGACTAAGACAGCAGTTTAGAGACAACTAGAGAGCCCCCAGAAGGGGCCTGAGACAGGAATACTAGGATAATGAAAACAGTAATATAGAGATAAAGGTAACTAAATTTGTTAGTTACAGAATATGAACAGGAAAAGACAAAAAAACACCTTAACTGACAAATTTAGGAACCAATTTGAGGAAAATCAGAATTTCAGAGATTCATGAGAATTGAGAAAAGAATATGAGAATGAGAGTGAGATAGATGAGGAATAAATGACAAGACACCACCTTGTCAGGATATGAGATGGGGGATGATATTCTATTTTAAGAGGAGCAACTAGGACCTCAGGCATAGCTGCCTAACATGATATGGGAAATGATATTACTATTTTTAGAGGAGCAACAAGGACCTCAGGCATAGCTGCCTAGCGTGATATGGGGGAATGATGTTGATGATGATGATAATGATGGTGGTGGTGAAGATGGTGATGGTGATGGTGATGGTGATGGTGATGTTGATGGTGATGGTGATGGTGATGGTGATGGTGATGGTGATGGTGATGGTGATGGTGATGGTGATGGTGATGGTGATGGCAATGAAGTTGAAATGGATTGGTGACAGTTAATACATGATAGTGGTGGATGACAGTATTTAATGGTAATGAAGTTGAAATGGATTGATGAAAGTTATTTAATGATGGTGGTGGATGACAGTATGTAATGGTAATGAATGTGGTTATGGTAATGAATGTGGTTATGGTAAAAATGTGGTTATGGTAATGAATGTGGTTATGGTAATGAATGTGGTTATGGTAATGAATGTGGTTATGGTAATAAATGTGGTTATGGTAAAAATTGAGGGTGGAAGATAGGGAGATATACAGATATTATTCAACAAAATGGATGAGAGGATTCAAACACACCAGCCTGTTAAAGACTAGATGGGAAGGAATGTTGATATTTTGTTGAAGTTGATTTCAAGGTTGATGGTGATGATATTTGTCAAAGTGGAAGAGAGGGATGGAATGAGATGGTTTTGGTGAGGCAACCAGTGGGAACAATGAAGTTGACAGGATAGCGGTTGGATGATGTTTGGCTTTTAACTGTGAAGAGGTTACTGAAGGCTATAACACCATGGAGAGATGAACGGGAAATGGAAGGCTACTGAAGAGCCAAATGAGAAGTAATGACAAGGATACAAAGATCCAAGGGAGAAGGGATAGTACTTTTAAAGTCAATTGGAACTGACCTGATGAGGAGGAAGGGTAAATCTGGTTTAGTTGTCTGGGAATCAGATGTTTTTCATTCATGGTCCCAGGGAAGGACCAGTATTTAAGGAAAACTAGAGAACCTCAAAGGGAGCCTAAGACAACAGTTAGGAGACAACTAGAGAGCCCCCAGAAGGGGCCTGAGACAGGAATTATAGGATAATGAAAACAGTAATATAGAGATAAAGGTAACTAAATTTTTTAGTTAAAGAATATGAACAGGAAAAGACAAAAAAAATTATTCATCTACATCACTAATTCCTAAGCTAGTATCATTAATTCCCTAATCTATTATTATTAATTCCTAATCTATTATTATGAATTCCTAAACTAGTATTATTATTTCCTAATCTAGTGTTATTAATTCCTAACTTTTTAATATTTCTACTATAAGCTCCATAATATTGTTTTTGGATATTCTCCACGTATTATCTCTGCAATCTTTTCAAATCAAAACTAAGGTAAATGTTAAATTTGCAACACAGGGGTTGAAAATGGGCATGATAATCCATTCAAAACTCAACAAGTTGCAAACAAAAATAAAAAAATGAATAAATAAATAAATTAACAAATAAATTAATAAATAAACAAATAAACAAATAAATTAATAAATAAATAAATATATAAAATAAAATAAATAAATAAATAATATAAAATAAATAAATAATTAACTAAAATAACTAAATAAAATAATTAAATAAAATAAATAAAATAAATAAAATAAATAAATAAAATGAATAAAATAAACATATAAAATAAATATATAAAATAAATAAATAAAATAAATAAATAAAAGAAATAAATAAAATAAATAAATAAATAAAATAAATAAATAAAATAAATAAATAAAATAAATAAATAAATAAATAAATAAAATAAATAAATAAATAAATAAATAAATAAATAAAATAAATAAATAAAATAAATAAATAAAATAAATAAATAAAATAAATAAATAAAATAAATAAATAAAATAAATAAATAAAATAAATAAATAAAATAAATAAATAAAATAAATAAATAAAATAAATAAATAAATAAAATAAATAAAATAAATAAAATAAATAAAATAAATAAATAAAATAAATAAATAAATAAAATAAATAAACAAAATAAATAAAATAAATAAATAAAATAAAATAAATAAATAAAATAAATAAATAAAATAAATAAATAAAATAAATAAATAAAATAATTAAATAAAATAAATAAATAAAATAAATAAATAAAATAAATAAATAAAATAAATAAAATAAAATAAATAAATAAAATAAATAAATAAAATAAATAAATAAAATAAATAAATAAAATAAATAAATCAATAAAAATTGAAATTGAAATTTCCAAATGGCACACCAGAAGTCAAAATGGTTTGTGTGGCAGGTTTTGTGACCAATCTTGGTTTTCAACGGCCTTTAACACCTCAGATGGGTTTCAAACAGCCATTCACGCCTCAGATGGGTTTCAAACAGCCATTCACAACTCAGATTGGTTTCAAAAAGCTGTTCACCACTCAGATGGGTTGCAAACCATGCCACACAACCAATTTTGAGTTTTGAATGGGTTTTTTAGGTTTTCAAATTTAACACTTCCCCAAAAATGAACTCCACAAGACTTCTTCTTCAATACATCTATAACATAGTTTTGACACTCCTTCAACTAAACCAATTCAACATTTCATCAGCTTCACTCTAAGTTCAAACCCAACTTCACCTACCCCTGTACCTTCCCATGATCTCTCCCTCTCTCTATGGATTGGTGCATCCTTCATCTCTCCTCAACCCAGTTGTTACATGGAATAGTAAATATTACATACTCTTCACTCTACAGTAAGCCCATCCTCCCAGGACTCCAGATCAGTCCATTTCAAACCTTGCTGGACAGGCCCATCACAAAATCAATCAACTACAGACACCAGCCCAATTAGTCAACATTCAATACCATGGGAACTCCAACCTGCAGAACCAGTCACTCATCCCTCAAGGCCTCCTTCTCATTTCTCACATATGCTGGCCTTTCATTCCCTCCTGGATTAATTACTCCCAATTAATCAGTATACTAATTCTTAGTGATTAGTACCTTGACCAGTAGGTGTTATCTCAGCACAATAAAACCTTCACCCAGCCTGCTAAACTCATATCACCTTTCCCCTTCCTGTTTTTAATCTTATAGGATTGAAAAACTCCTCCTTCAACAACCTTCTCCTAGAATGCTCTTCCCTTCCTTCCATTTTATCCTCATCTTAATCCCAATCTATAATCCTTTATCTCTATTGTAATTAGTGCCTTTCCCAACCTGCTTCTTGAATTCCAGAGAAGTTGTGACAAATACATAATCTATTTCAAATATTTAAAATAAAATTCAGTATTTTTCAAATTTCATAATGATATTTTCTTCCTCTTTATTCTTTTGAAAAACTCCCAACACATATAGTAAAGCTAAAAAAAACCTATAAAGAAGAAATCACCTAATTAAAATATCTCATTCATGCTTGAAATTTTCCTTAAATTGACTTTAGTTCCCTATCAAAATTTAAACTCTATTTTCAATCTCTCAAATTTTACTGTTTGAACTACCTTGGGTGAATAAACCTTTCTTTTTCTCCAATGAATAATCTGGCATATTTTGTTTCCTCAAAACTTCTGCCTTTGTCAATGTTAAATTTGCAACCATACACAACCCATCTGGGTTGTGAACGGCTTTTTGCAACCCATCTGAGGTGTGAACAGGCATTCACAACCCAGATGGGTCATAAAACTTGCCACGCAACCCATTTTGAGTTGTGAATGGTTTGTTTAGGGTTGCCAATTTCACATTTTTTTATTTATTTATTTAATTTTTATTAATTTTTTTAATTTTTTTAATTTTTTTAATTTTTTTAATTTTTTTAATTTTTTTAATTTTTTTAATTTTTAATTTATTTATCTTTTTATTTAATTAATTAATTCAATTACTTACATATTTATTTATTGATTTTTTTTAATTTACTTATTTATTATTTTATTTATTTATTTATTTTGAAACTTTTTGAGTTGTGAACCTCCGCTCACAACTCATATGGTTTTGAATGGCTTTTCACACCCATTTGCAACCCCTGGGTGGCAAATTGAACATTTCCCTTCTGCCTTTGATTGCAAATACAAACTTATCAAGTTAATATAATGCATCTAAACTATTTTTTCCTTCAAGTGCTGTAAGTGAATTTTTTACATGCAATTGGGAAATCCCCACACTCATAATCTATAATATTTTTTTGGTCACCACATATTGCATTTGAGGACCATTCTGCAACCCCCAATAGTTCAAAGAATAAAATTTCCTTATTTTTTGATATTCCTAGAATAATTTCAATGTGAAAAACACTTGTGATTTCCTAAATAGTCTTTTCTTTTTGTCATTGGGCTTTGTATAGAATCTGGTGCAGCATTGTTCTTTTCCAGAGGGTATATTTTTTTCCAAAAATTTCAGATCACCATCTCTAACTTTTCTAACACCCTGAAATGCACTATAGTCCATCAATATCATGCTTGATTTACATTTTAAGATATGCACTAAAAAAGACTTCCTAGAGAGTGTGGTAGGGTAAGCTTAGAGAGAAATTAATTTTGGAAAAATGATTCCAACAGATAATTAAGATTAGGATTTTAAGGAGAATTAGTCAGTACTGAATTAAATATTTGGAGCTAGAAGACCACCAAGGAAATAAAGAGTCCCAATTGGAGTTGTCTCAGATGGATTTTCAGTTTTTATTGGAATAAAAACCACATGAGTGAAATTTTTAGGATTATAAAAATTAAGGTTTAATTAATAAAACTAGCGAGCATGCAAAGGAGTCCTAGTAACACAAAGGGGGCCCAAATAAAAACTACAACTGAAATAATAAAGACTAAAAAATAGTAGATGAAAGCCTAAATGACCAAGAAGATAGAAATTCATAGGGATGAGGAGACAAGTGAAAAAATTCAGAGGACAGACAGATAATATCTGAGAAGGGAAATGGTAAACAGCCAAAGTCTGATAAAGCTGGGAGGAGATACATTAAACATATATAACAGGCAAATGGACCTGGAAGCTGAAGGGCCGAAAGAAGACAAAAATTATAATTAATGAGACTTAAAATGGTAATGCTGAGGTTACTCCAACTATAAGGTTTGAGGGAATAATTTTTGGGGAAGGAATTTCAACAATTATAAACTATTAAAGTCAATGATATTGCCTCCAAAACAGGGCCAAAATTGACCAAATAAATATAAATTGAATGAGTAAAAATGGAAAATGGATTGGTTGAATAAAGAAACAAGATTTGAAGATCAAAGATATGTTCAAGATACTTATGTGCATCAACAATTTTTAATAATTTAAGCTTCAAATAATTTCAAGCCTTAAAACATTTGTTCAAATAATTTCAAAGAAGTTTGAAAGAATAAGAAAATAAAGATAAAAAGTGATATAAATTATTTTATGTTACATATATTGTATTGAGGTGATTATGAACCAAAGGGGTGATGTTCCTGTCATCAAGGGTTGATGTTAAATTCACAACTGCCAGTTGTGTGGGAGTTGTGTAGGGCCCTACACAGTCCAATGGACGCGTGGGGGCCCATAAACGCGTCCAAGATGTGCGTGCGGGCAAAAAAACGCGTTTAGACGCGCCCAAGGGGTTGTCTCAAACATGCGTAACCCCCAGGGGCTGTATATACCCCATACACGTTGGTTTTGAGCTGTGTTTGGGGGTATGTGGCCCCCCGGGGGTTGTGCCAAACTTTTTGGGTCCCCCTGGACCACATTTCGGTTCCATCAACCCAAATTTGGGATCAACGCATACTATGTGGGACTTTTTTTCACATCTAGCAATCATAAAGTGACACTAAAGTGAAATTAAAGTGAAATCAAGTGAAATTAAAGTGAAATTAAAGTGACACTATAGGAAATTGCAAATAAAACATCCCACAAGATTGATCTTTCTCAACTTGAAAGTGAGCAAACTTGGTAGTTGTTCAATTGAAAGTTGGATTGAATACTGAAGTAGCATTGCATTTTTTTGCATTATGGTAGCAGTGGCAAGCCCTCCTTTTAACATGGCCGCCTTCAAGGACTACATTGGTTCAATGAAAAAAGCTGCAGAAAATATGGATTTGGGTAATGAATCATTGGAAGCCCCAATTGCATCCTCATTGAGGGTGAGAATTGAGGAACAAAATGTTTCACAAATGGACATGACCTCTGTTGGTGAGTAAAATTTTATGTTACTGGTCTTTGCCATATTTAATTGGATTGAAACTGATAGAGTAAATGCCATCAATATAACTATGTAACTATGACAGATCCACTTGCCCCATCTCCTGTGAGAGCTTTTCCTACTAGGGAAGAGGCAAAAACGTATTTTCAAACATGGGCAATGAAGCATGGTTATGCTTTAACAGTTTTCAACTCAAAGCATGATAAATATGTGGATTTAGCCTGTGATAGACATGGTTTGTACTCTGGGAAACTGCTCACCAAACTTTTAAGGCAAACTCACACTAGGAAGGTTGGGTGCATGCTTTTAATCAATGCTAGTCACACAAAGGCGGATCCCTTGTGGCAAATCTCCTACAAGAATGATCAACATAACCATGAACCATCTCCACACCCCCCAGTGCATCCTCACCTGAGGAGAATCTCTGGGGTAGCCTTAGACAATCTAAAAGAAGGAATGAATGATGGGCTCAATACAATTCAACTCAAAAGAAAATTGATGATGGAGGTACTCTTTGAACAAATTGGTAATTCAGGTTAGGTTCATCAAGCAAAATTCAGTGGAGAGTTTCACTTGGAGGCCCTATTCTTGGCTCACCCAGTTTCATTAAAGCTTTGCAAGCAATTTCATCATATAGCTATGATGGATTGTACTTATAAGACAAATAAGTACAACATCACCCTATTGCACATTGTAGGAATTACTTCCAACCAGAAAACTTTCACAAAAGCTCTTGTTTTTATGACAAGAGAAACATTTGAAGTCTACAGTTGGCCTTTAAATGGGCTAAAGGTGCTGGCTTATGATCCTGAGAGACTTCCCAAAGTCTTTGTGATGTACCATGAAAAAGCTTTTGTCAGGGATTTAACCTCTATTGCTATACCTAGCCGTGGTTAAACCTGCAAAAGAATAAAGACAAACCAATATTTAAATTAGTTTTGACTTATATATTCCAAACAGCAACTTTAAAAGTTGACAGACTCGAATAATACCAAGGTATTATGAGTAAATAGCCACACCTTAAACCTTTATAATAGGTAAGGGGCCTTAGTCTTAAAGGAGTAAGACCAAAAGGAGATTTGCTTATAAATAAGCTCACACCCTTTAAAGAGTAACACACAGGGGTTACCTATTCAAGTGAGACCTTCCACTCGAAATTGTTGTTGCCAGATAGTTTATTGATTGAATTTAATACCAAAGTTTATAGCCCCAGTCAATCTTCTTCTTGAGATTAAGGTTAATGGGCTTTTTAACTCTTGCTTGTGTTCTTGTTCAAATAATAATATATAATGGATGATGAAAGGGCTATAGGGTAAAGACCCTGCTCTTTTAAGGTAACAGGAGCCCTCAGGGGACTCTATTAATCACCAGGGGAGTGTCAGGCTCTCCTTGGTTTCGTCCTCAAAGGCCCAAGACATCATTACATCATTCTCAATGGGTAATGAAGAACTAGTACCCATTGGGAAGGATTTTCAAGGTAAAGTTTTCATTTTACTTACTAAAAGTTTACTTACTGGGTCTTAGGACTTATACATCACTCAGATGAACGGTATAGAAGCCTTAGATTCCATCATAATGATTATTTATATTTATTTAATGTAGCTTAATACCTTGGCAAATAATTTAATTTTAATTATAAGTATCTTAGCTCATACTATACACATAGAGTATGTATACTCTTTGCAATGTTTATTAAAAGGTTTGCAGCCTACAGATGAACTCTGAGCCCTCTGAGTGGACGCACTCAAGGCTCAGTGAAGTATATTAAAGCATTATTACATCCAAAAGGGGATAGTATTAAATAAGTAATTAATTTATAATTATACTATACCTATAAGGTGTATATACTCTTGGCAGTGCTACTAGAAGGTTCATAGCTTACAATTAAGTTCTAAAGCCTCTGAGTGAACGCTCTCAAGGCTCAGTAAGGTGTATTAAGTGTACAGAGGTAGTATTACTTATAATTACATCCCAAAGAAGGATAATGTGTAATTAATTTATACAGTATAGAGAGTATGGGTTAATATGATTACTGTAACTCCTTCCCAAAGAGAGGAAACACTTTGGGAACTTCTATATCAATAATTGGGACGCATCTGAGTCCTCATAACTTAATTTAAAATTATATTGGGTCCCCTTCTTGATAATATAAATTATCAAGGTTTTAATTCCATAATCCATACTCATAAAAACATACTTATACAACATTATATAATATTATTAAGATTTAATATATAATTACAAAACTATTCAACATTTCATTATTTTCTCCATTGTGGTTTGAACCAGTGACCTTGGTATCAGATACTGGGAAGTGAGCCTAGTACTTAGCCACTATACCAGCAGGACATATGAGTTTCCAGACATTTGGACAAGTCTAACTGTCTCGTGGCTGACACTCCCTACCACCAAAAGAAAATTACTCTTCAGAGGAATTTTTAGCTCTCTTAGAGGCTCTATATCTCCTTAATACAATATCAGAGTTTTTAATGTCTTTAGCTTCCAACCATAAGTCACTATCAGCTAATTTATTCTTAAACCTGACTAGATAAACTCTTACATCTTTACTGTCCTTTCTAATAATCTTATGGTTCAATATCTTGTGAGGTAATCCATCTTCAACATCCTGTAGAGGTGGGACCACAACCACAGGTACCTTCCTTAGTGGGAACTTTGCAGTGGGTTCTAAGAACTTCTTAACCAGACTTATTGGGAAAGTTGGATGTTTCCTGTCAAACTCCTTGCTCAGAATCACCTCTACTGCATTCTTACCATGTAAGGCTTTTACCACAAATGGCCCAACAAATGAGTCTTTGAGTTTTCTATGCCCTGCTATATTAGAAAAATTCACTGTCGAAACTAAAACCATGTCTCCAACTTTGATGTCATGATCCTTGTGTGTTCTATCCCATCTACCCTTATTGTACTCTACTGCTTCTTGAACACATTTGCTAGCAAAATTTTCGGCTTTAACCATCATATTTCTAAAGCAATCTGCAGTGGGATGCAGTACAATACTTTTGCTGAGGAGAATATCCTTGGGCATGCGCGGGATCCAACCTCTCTCTAATTCAAAAGGTGACATGTTAGTGGTGGAATGCTTACTAGAGTTGTAGGCAAATTCTAAGGCAGGTAAAAATGATACCCAATCATGAGTATAACCATCATTGTCTTTGAAATCAATCCCATAGGCACAATACCTTCTTATCATGTCTTCCAAAGTCTGTATCATTCTTTCTGTCAATCCATCAGTCTGTGGGTGATAGGCTGTGGAGAAAGATAATTTGGTTCCTAACAAATCAAACAAACTCTTCCAAAATTCAGAAGTAAATTTAGGGTCTCTATCACTAATTATGTTTTGTGGGCAACCTACATCACTCACAATACTATTCCAAAACAATAATGCTACATCCATGGCAGAGCTATCCTTATAGCATGGAAGGAACCTAGCTCTTTTGGAGAACCTATCAACTATTACTAGTACACAATTGTGGTTATCCTTTCCTCCCAGTGGTAATCCAGATACAAAGTCCATATTAATAGTGGACCATCTATCCTTAGGTTCTTCTATTGACTGAAGCAAACCATATTTCTTTCCTGTGGATCTGTTAGCTTTCTGGCATCTCTCACACGAATCACAGTAGTCTGAGACAGTGTTTCTCCAACCAGGCCACCAAGCTATCATTTTTATCCTATCTGTTGTCCTCTCCTTAGACAAATGTCCTGAACAGATATTATCATGGCATTCATTCATCAACAACTGTATGTGCTCGTCCTTCACTAATACTACTGAACAGCAGTGGGCTGACTTATGATATAATAACCCGTCTAACAGGACTAGCCTGCCATCAATTAGTTCCTTCTTCCATTGTTCATCCAGTCCCTCAATCAGGTCTTGTCTATTGACTTTAGATTGCATAATTTCTACTAGTAGTGAAGTATTCTTTTCTCCTGAATAAGAGTCATACACAGAATCCCAAAAACTCTGTGCTAGACTACTCATTGAAATGGCCATGATAGGTAATGTATCTACAGTATCTTCCGGGTCATAAGCAGGATTATTGATGTCATTAGGTAGTGCCCATCGTGACAACCCATCTGCATTCTTATGTACCAGGCCTTCCCTGTGGACTATAGTCATAGAGCCTCTCCACTCCTGGATAGCAATCTGCCATCTCAACATATGCCTATTGGGCGTCTTCATGTTCAGAAGAGACTTCAAGGCTGTACAGTCAGTAATGACTTCAAACTGACAACCATCCAAATAGTAATACAATTTCTCTAAGGCCCACACCAAGCACAAGCATTCTAATTGTGAGGCACCATATCTCTTCTCACTATCCTTCAATTGTCTGGATATGAAGAAAATTGGCCCCTCAACTGGTTTATCATTCACAATCTGTATTTGGTGTAATGCAGCTCCAAGACCTTCCATACATGCATCCACATACAGTTTGAATGGTTTTTTAGGGTCTGGGTGAAATAGCAAGGGTGCACTTGTTAACTTTTCCTTAAGTACCTCATAGGCCTTCAACCTTTCTGTAGTCATTTCAAATGAAACATTTGGACTACATATCTTATACAGGCTAGAAGCTATTATTCCAAAATACCTAATATGTAGCCTGTAATATCCTGCAAAACCTAGAAAACTCTGCATTTCTTTAATGTTACTAGGCGTGGGCTTCAGCAATACAGCTGCTACTCTTGCCTGATCTATCCCAAGTGACAGACCACTCACAACATGACCCAAAGCCATCAATTCATTGAATCCAAATGAACACTTTGTCAAAGATATTTTCATATTCATCCTGATCACCTTCTTGAGTACAATGGAAATCCTTTCCTTATGTTCATCCCATGTTTCTGAAAATACAATTATGTCATCTATGTAGACTATCAACCAGTTTTGCATCAATTCCTCATGAAATTCTGAGTCCATCATCCTCTGAAAATGGGATGGGGCATTCTTGATACCAAAAGGCATTCTCAAATACTCAAACACCCCTAGGTGGCATACTATCCTCAGGAATTTCCTGCTGTCATTGTCTACAACATTCTGATGAAAACCTGTCAGAACATCCATACAAGAAATATACTTAGCCTGGTGCAATTTGCTCAAAGACTCAACAATCTTTGGCATAGGATACCTATCAGGGGTTGTGTACGAATTCAGTGCTCTGAAATCCCCAACCATTCTGGACTTCCCATTATGCCAAGCTATGATTACAGGTGTGGTGATGTCCACGTCCTCATTAGCTCCTACTTTTCTGATCACATTCAACCTCAATAATGTATCTATATGCTCTTTCAATGCCTCCTTGCTTCTAGGGCTAGCAGGGAAAGGATGTTTCCTCAAAGCTGGGGGATATGGCCGGTCGATTGTTAAAGTAATCTTGACCTCATGACCCCTGATGGACCCAAAAGGCTGATCTACTGTTTCAAAAGCTGCTTGATGCCTAAAAAACAAGGAAAATAGTTCTTCCTTTTCCTCTGCTTTCAAGGAAGAACTGATTTTTGAGTCTCTAAAGAGCTCTTGGCCAAAATCTTTTTCTGAAACATTGTTCACCATATCCATGCCAAAATTATTGAAGTAAAACCTTTCACTGTTTCCAATGGTAAAGGATGAAGAACTTTGCCCATGGAATAAACTAAAACAATACTTTTTCATATAGTCACTTCCAATGATGAAGTATTCAACCATTGTATTATCAATTATTACAAACTTGATCACCAGAGCCAAATCTTTCAGGAACAATCTGATCTTTACCTTTCCTAAAGGTTCCAGTGCACCAGAACAGCTTTGTAAATTTAACTTGGGTGAGTCTAATAAGTGCTCTTTCCATTGGGGATAGAACTTCTCCAGGTATCCCCTTCCTACTATGGACTTGCAAGCACCTGAGTCCAGAAGCACCTTGCAAGGCTTTCCGCAGAATGACATTTGTAACAAGTCATTTGCTGATTCTATTGAATTTATGCATCCTATGATTAAGTGGTTATCATCCTCCTCACTATGGTCATCACAAGAATCATAAGCAATCTCCACTTGTTCTTCTTTGTTAGTTTCTATGTTATTTACTTTGCTTGCCTTCTGAGGACAAGTCCTAGAAGTATGTCCTGCCTTCCCACATGTGTAACAAGAGACTTCTGTGCCCTGCAGGTTCAATTTTGGTTGAGTTTTGCCTTTGGATTTCTCCATAGGAACTTCTTTGGGAGGATATGATTTCCTCCTACCTAGAGATGTGTCTTCTACTATGTCTTCCAGTATATTAATCAAGTTTGAGCAATCATCCTTAGTTTTCATACTAGTTTTTACTGCAAATGAAACTTCACCATCCATCAAGGATAGTAACTTGAAATTAATACTATCTTGATCCAGGTATGGATCACAGGCTCTAAGCCTCTTCCTCTGTCTGGTTACCCATGTTGCTGGTGGTGTAACACCTGGTAGGAATCTGTCTTTGTTAAAAGCCATCAAACATTTCCTCTTCCAATTTGCTGTACCAAATTTTGAACTTATTTCTTTTTTCCAAAATTCCCAGTCTTGCACACCTACTGAATTCCTTCTGTCTCTATACCAGTCTGAGGCTATACCTTTAAACAAGATACTTAACCTGCTAGTGATCAAAGTATCAGGTAATCCTGTGTCCTCTTTCAATTTGTCAATCCATGAAATGAATTCAGTGTGGTCATATTCACCTTCTCCGGAGAAATCAGGCCATTCACTGATCTTGGGCAATCCCTGCAGTATCTGTTTGAAAAATTCATTCTTACTAGAATCTTGTACTGGATCAATTTTTTCCGCTATCTTTCTATCCATCCTATGACCTCTGTCATGGTTGGTGGTTTCCATGGCATGACTGAGGTTGCTTGGGGACAAGGAGAGCAATCTACTGAAAAGCTTGTCATGGTTGTGCTCTAATTGTTTATGTACCTTATCAATCTTTGTACTCAAACTTTCTAAACCTTGTTCTGACACAACCTGATATTTCAATATTTCTTCTCTGATAGAATTCATATTTTGGTCAAATTTGTGTTCCAGCAGCTCCAAGGAGTGACTTATTTGTAACATCATGGATGTCAATGAATGGACATCCTTCCTCACTGCGACAGATTCTTCTGCAGAATCTTTCAATGATTCACTAATACTTGTCACTTTGTCATCTAAATTACTTAAATCACTATTCTGGACCTTGATCAGGTCCAGTTCAATGGTCTTATTAGTCAAATCTTCTATATCTTTTGCAGAATTCTCTAAAATAGATTTAAGGGCAATGCTATCAGATACTATACAACTGTACTTCTTGTCCATGGCTGCAAAGCCTTCAACACAATATTGGTTTGTGTGTACTACTGCCTTCTTAATGTGAAGGGTCTCTTTGAATACAACATCACGAAATCTTTCTAACAAAATTTCTGATTCAAGGGATAATCTTAACCCCTCTTTGCCCTCTTGGCTCTTTCCTCCTCTAAATATTGAAATCCCCCTTGGAGAGATCTCGCCATCCTCATCATCTCTCCATAAATTGAATTCCTGTGATCTCTTCTTTTCCTCATCCTTCCTCCCTGGTTGTGAGGAGGAGAGGGATCTCTGTTCCTCAAAGGACCCTGGGAACCAGAGGCTACTGGTTGTGGGGTTATCCCCCCTGATGGTTTCCTCTTTGCCTTTGGTTTGGGAGCCACTGGCTTTTTGATCTGGGTTGGGTCCCAACTCTCTGTTTCTTTCATGAGCTTATCCCTCCCCAATATCTTGATCAAAGCCCTGTGCGTTGCCAGGGCTTGGGTCAGGAACATTGCCTGGTTCTGTGTGTTGCTGGCCGCCACAGCCTCCAGATAATTGATCTTGTTTTGGCTGTGGCAGGTCAGCAGATTGGCTGCTCCTGGCGGTAGGTCGCCTCTTTCTTTGTTCAAAATCGCCGGGGGGCACAAGCTGAGCCCCCTTGCTTCTGGTGTTCATCGCCATTTACGTACGCAGTTAGAAACAATAAGCAATAGGAACTTTAATACGTTTGTACGCCAGTCAAAGGACGACGGAAGACTCACGGTGAGTCACGATATCCGTTGTTGGCGATCTTGCCCTTTCCGTAGGTTCGACGCTACGGATACTTGGTCCCCTTGCTTCGCTTCGCGGGACTGAGCTTGTTTCCGATACAAAGCTTGGAAACCTTCCTTGGTTAGACGGAAGGAAGGAGGCGATAGAGAGTTGTCTCGACACTATGTCGTGTCAAGAGATAACTTAGGTACGTTGATACTATATTTTTTTTTCTTTTGTTTAAAAAAAAAATTTATACTAACTTGCTCTTCTAACCAATAATGGTACTGGTCACGACAATCAATCCTTTGTTCAGGCAGCGGTAGGTCACCGGCACCGTCAATTGATAAATGCAGCTGTCCCTGCTTCGGCGCGAAATCACGCGGAGCTACGTTAGCCGGAATTACGCGGCAATCGTTTTTGTTGAACTCCGAGTTGACAGAGAGCAAGATTGTCGAACACACACCCTTGGACAATAGACAACAATTTCCTTTTAGGATGCTGTGAAAAAAAAAAAAAACTTGTTTTTTTTTTTTTTTTTCTTTTTTTTTTTTTCAATGGTTTCTCCTAATCAAATCTTGTTTTTTTTTTAAAAAAAAAAAGTTTATATTTAAAACAAAAAAAAAAAAAACCGGGTCAAAACCAAGCACACTAGATTAAGATTGCTTAATCTCAGTGGAATAATATCTGTAAAAAGGCTAACTGTTTTAAAAGCAGTTTTCGAAAATTTCTCCTTTTTTTTCTATTTTCTATAATTTTCCTATATGGAATGAAAAAAATCAATAATCAGCACAAAACTTTGTTCAAAATTGGTCAAAAGTTCGCACAAAATATGCTTCAACACTTAAAACAGAAGGACTTTAAAGCTCAAAGCAAAAAATCCCAGAATTTTCGAAAATTTGCTGTTTTTTTTTTTGTTTTTTATATATTTACTGATTTTTATCAGAAAATTTATAAATCAGCAAAAACTTTTGCCTAAAGTATCACAAAATAGCGTACTTTAAGGAGACAAAACAATCTCAAAGGTACTGAAACCAGATGAGGCCCCCAATTGTCAGGGATTTAACCTCTATTGCTATACCTAGCCATGGTTAAACCTGCAAAAGAATAAAGACAAACCAATATTTAAATTAGTTTTGACTTATATATTCCAAACAGCAACTTTAAAAGTTGACAGACTCGAATAATACCAAGGTATTATGAGTAAATAGCCACACCTTAAACCTTTATAATAGGTAAGGGGCCTTAGTCTTAAAGGAGTAAGACCAAAAGGAGATTTGCTTATAAATAAGCTCACACCCTTTAAAGAGTAACACACAGGGGTTACCTATTCAAGTGAGACCTTCCACTCGAAATTGTTGTTGCCAGATAGTTTATTGATTGAATTTAATACCAAAGTTTATAGCCCCAGTCAATCTTCTTCTTGAGATTAAGGTTAATGGGCTTTTTAACTCTTGCTTGTGTTCTTGTTCAAATAATAATATATAATGGATGATGAAAGGGCTATAGGGTAAAGACCCTGCTCTTTTAAGGTAACAGGAGCCCTCAGGGGACTCTATTAATCACCAGGGGAGTGTCAGGCTCTCCTTGGTTTCGTCCTCAAAGGCCCAAGACATCATTACATCATTCTCAATGGGTAATGAAGAACTAGTACCCATTGGGAAGGATTTTCAAGGTAAAGTTTTCATTTTACTTACTAAAAGTTTACTTACTGGGTCTTAGGACTTATACATCACTCAGATGAACGGTATAGAAGCCTTAGATTCCATCATAATGATTATTTATATTTATTTAATGTAGCTTAATACCTTGGCAAATAATTTAATTTTAATTATAAGTATCTTAGCTCATACTATACACATAGAGTATGTATACTCTTTGCAATTTTTATTAAAAGGTTTGCAGCCTACAGATGAACTCTGAGCCCTCTGAGTGGACGCACTCAAGGCTCAGTGAAGTATATTAAAGCATTATTACATCCAAAAGGGGATAGTATTAAATAAGTAATTAATTTATAATTATACTATACCTATAAGGTGTATATACTCTTGGCAGTGCTACTAGAAGGTTCATAGCTTACAATTAAGTTCTAAAGCCTCTGAGTGAACGCTCTCAAGGCTCAGTAAGGTGTATTAAGTGTACAGAGGTAGTATTACTTATAATTACATCCCAAAGAAGGATAATGTGTAATTAATTTATACAGTATAGAGAGTATGGGTTAATATGATTACTGTAACTCCTTCCCAAAGAGAGGAAACACTTTGGGAACTTCTATATCAATAATTGGGACGCATCTGAGTCCTCATAACTTAATTTAAAATTATATTGGGTCCCCTTCTTGATAATATAAATTATCAAGGTTTTAATTCCATAATCCATACTCATAAAAACATACTTATACAACATTATATAATATTATTAAGATTTAATATATAATTACAAAACTATTCAACATTTCATTATTGTCTCCATTGTGGTTTGAACCAGTGACCTTGGTATCAGATACTGGGAAGTGAGCCTAGTACTTAGCCACTATACCAGCAGGACATATGAGTTTCCAGACATTTGGACAAGTCTAACTGTCTCGTGGCTGACAGCTTTGATCCATGCTCTAGAACAAACATTCCCTGAGTCAACAACACAGTTCTGCTAATGGCACTTATTTAAAAACATAAAAGCAAACTGTAAAGTGTGCTTTAATAATGACGTTGAAGGGTGGCAAAGCTTTATGTCTCCATGGGCTAGCTATGGCCCCTCAAAAACCAAGGAGGAGGAAGAGGTAAATGATGCAGAACTTAGAGTTAGTGCCAAATCACTGTCTCTACTGTTAATCTTCATAGTTTTGGGTTGCTTGCATTATGACTTTTATAAAGTTTTTTTTGGCAGACCGTGAGGATGTACTTGAGTATATGGACCATAATATCTTCTGTATCAAAGAGACGTTTGTAATGGCTTGGACTTGCAAAAACCCAGACTTTGTAAATAAAACAGAGTCTTGGGTTGAAGGGGCTCAGTCTACTCTCAAACAATTCCTTGCAAACTTGTCGGGAAACATGTTGGATGTTTGGCAAAACCAAGAGGGAAAATTTTCCAATCAAATTAAATTGGTTCAGGATGCACTTTAAAACTCTTGAATAAAGATTGGAATAGTTCCTCCTACTTAACTGTTGCCATTGGGATACAAGGTGTCTTTGCAAGCAATCAAAATTTTTGGGGATCAATTAGAGAGGTTAAAGCAGAACCATGATGGGGAAGTGTGCACCAAGTCATAGTCAATGAATATGGGTTTGCCCTGTTCCCACCAAATAGGGGACCTACTAGCATCAAGAGGCTCCATTGTGCCTGAAAATGTTCATCCTCAGTGGAGGTTGGATTATGACCCTTGCAGTTCTATTTCTGTAAGTTGTTTTTAGTTGGATTGTTCAAATCACTTTGTGATTAATTCTTTTTGATAAATGCTTTTTTAATGATGATTCCTACTTTACTAAAATGATGATTCCTACTTGACTAAAATGATGATTCCTACTTGACTAAAATGATTATTCCTACTTGGCTACAATCATGATTCCTACTTTACTAATATTTGATCCTTTATAATTTTTAAAGGTTGGTGTTGATGAACTGCTTAAAAATTCTCAGTTACATGAGAAGATCAATGAAATGATCTTGAATCATCCCAATCAACATTATTGTGGGCTGTTGAAGCACTTGGTGAAGGAGACAGCCAATTATCAATTAAAGCCAAGAATTGAACCTGTAGTCTTGCCATCAAGAAGAGGCTGTCCAAAATTGACAGATACCCAGGATGATCCTTCTCAATTTGAACACATTGAAAAGGAACTTAAGCAGGAAAAGATAATTAGAAGGGCACCAAAGAAGAAAAGAAAAATGATTGTAAGTCTTTTCTTTTGTGAAAGGTTAATTTTTTTGGTTTAATGAACTGATTGAGAAATTTTTATAGTCCAATTCAGGCTCTTCATCTGAATTCCATAGTTCAGTGGAAGAGACTGAAAGTTCATTGGGTTTGGTGCCATTGGAAGCCAATTCCTTTTCAAAGGATGAAGCAGACGCAATGGAGGATTCAAACAGAAGCTCATCTTTGGTGAGTGGTGATTCCTTTAATGAGATTCAAATTCTTGCTGACTACTTTTTGATTTTAGGAAGTAAATTAGCTCAATCAAATACCTGGGAACTTACATAAGTTCTTGGGTGAGGTTTGGGACCCAGTTGGTGATGGAAATTGTGGTTTTAGATTCATTGCTAAATCACTTGGGTTTGATGAGGATCAATGGTTTAAAGTTTGGAAATAAATACTTGAAACATTGAGGAAAAATAAGGGTCTCTATCCTAAGATCCTTGGCGGCAGTAAAGATACTGAAAAGATAGAACAAAGACTTGATTTCAATGAAATCAATGAAAAGATTCCCTCTTTGAAATGGCTTTCAAAGCTTGACATGGGTCAAATAATGGCTGATACTTATGGAAAACCAATATGTTTCATTTCATTGGAATCATTTTGTTCTTTTACTCCTATGAAAATGGTTTTAAAAGAACAATCAGATTTTATGTTCATGTTCTTTGTTAACAATAACCATTGGGTCCAGCTTTTACTTAAGGGAGATGTGATTCCAATCCTTCCCATAGTTTCCAAACCACGTTCCATGATTTATAAAAAAGCCGCTTGTTGGGTTGATCACCTCAAAGATCAACTTGATTGAATTCTAACTTATAGATTAATTTCATCATTTGGGTTGGGTCTAACATGCTTATATTGTAATTCTATTAATATAAAGGGTTATCACATTTTGAAGATCATTATTTTGAGTGTTTTGAGTTAACATCATTATGTTGAGTGTTTTGAGTTAACATCATTATGATGAGTTTTTTGAATGAGATTTTAATGGTAAGTCAGTTCAACTTTTGTTGGACTGATCCCATCACAAGCTTAACTTGTGTTGAGCTTGTGATGGTATCAGCATAACACAAGTTGAACTTGGTTTTTTTATTGGTGTTTTTACTTTAGGGCTGGTCAAAAGACTTCTTGTATTTTTTGAATGGTCAAAAGACTGCTATTTTTTTGGCACTTTTACTTTAAGGCTGGTCAAAAGATTTCTTGCATTTTTTGGCCCTTTTACTTTAGGGCTAGTCATGTTGAACTTGAATTTTTTTACTTGAATCTGAAGACAACCAGTTGGTTGTCTTCAGTGTTTATTGTTTTTATTTTTATTTATTTATTTTTACTTATTTTTATTTTATTTCTTATTTTTTTGTTTTTTTAACCAAAAAATCAACTTTTTTGATCTTTTGGTTGATTTCCATTTTTTTGGTTTTTTTGCATTCTGGTTTATTTTATACCCTTTATTTTTTTTATTTGTTTTTCCCACAAGACTTTTAGCCATGTGGCATGGCTAAACAACTGCATTTGAGCCATGTGGGGCTCTACACAGCTTGAATGTAGCTGTGCAGCCACCACACGGCAGTCCAGTGCTGTGTGGGGTACAGGCCAACCACACTCAAATTGTGTGGGGTCTGCATGGCTCAGGTGTAGCCGTGTAGCCATGAGTTTAACATCAACCTGTCATCAATCATACATCATGACCAACTCACAAAACCTCCAACAAAAAAGAAAAAATTAGCCCACCAACCCTTCAGGATGTTCTATTTTCCTTTAAAAATTCCATCAACTTCTTGGTGTTGAAGTTTGAGTTAGATGCCCCGGTGAGATGGTTGAAGAAGATGGTATGAAGTCTTTGTAACATCAAGAGGAACGGATCTGGGGAGTCAAGAGAGGGGCACTCCAGTTCAAAGTAAGACAGAACAGATGAATGAATTCCACTTGATAAGGCATCAGTATAAATAGACTAGATACATGATGGCTGACAAGTGGGAGAAAAATGTAATGAATAAATATAATGAGTATTCAATACCAGACCATTTAGAGTCCGCACAACTTGGAGGACCACTTCAGGCTGATTTGAGATAAGGCAGAGCATCAAGGATTCAAGATAGAGAGCCCACTTGAATTATGACTAACTAGCAAAATATAAAGAGGCCACTGGACAAGAACACTCAAGAGCAAGTATGGAAGGAGGCCACTTGGATTCAAAATAGAGATGATACTAGATCTATGACCAGCGAGTATAGAATAAAGAACATACTGGAGATGAACACTCAAGAGCTTATTATGAAATAGGTGAATACTCTCAAGGTTTAGGCAAAACAAACTAAGACACCAAAAATATCAACACTTGGTTGAATGTGTACAGGGAGGGGGAGGAAGTCTTCCCACTGATTATCCAAACTAAGTAGTTTGATTTTTTGCCAAATTTTCAAGGCCAAATTTTCCAGTCCAAAAGAAAAAATTAATTAATTATTTTGAATTTTATGAGGATTTATTTTAGCATCTGTTCTTTAAGGCAAAGCTTGATTGATGATTCAAAGAATTCAACTACCATTTTTTGAAAAATAGTACAAAAAATTAAAAGAAATACTAAAAAATAGATGTTCCAGAAAGAGAAAAAATTCTTTTTCAGTTATTTTTATTCTTATAGATTTAATTCTAAAGAACAACATGAATATCAATATATAAAAAGACTGGTGAAATTGAATGGTTCCAATCATGAGTAAAGCAAATTAGATTCATGTGGGTTGTTTGTGGGTTTGATAATATTTTGATTGAATAATCAATATGTGTATCTGAGGACTAATCAAATTCAAGAAAATCATATTCCTGATGCTATTTGAGCTCCAAATTATAATTTTATTGGAATACTTCCCTTTTTTGAATCTTCCAGAAAATTTTGAATTTCTTTGGTTTTGTTGGTTTTTGGGGGGGGGCTCACTGATGCCACTTGTAAACTAATTGAAATCCTCAAATGAAATGAAATCCTTTGGAGGATAGATCATTTTGGTCTGATGAATTATTTGATACCTTATAAATAAGAATAAAAGCCAAATAAAATGAAGGGCAATGTTAAATTTTCCATCCCTGCAACCCATTCACTACCCAAAATGGGTTGGGTGGCGCAATTTGAAACCCAAAATTGGTTGCAAATGGCCATTTGCGACTCATGTGGGTTGTGAATGGCAGTTTAAAACCCATTTTGGGTTGTGAATTTCAAAAACAAAATAAAGAATACCAATTTGTAGATGTGATTTATTTCATTTTATTTATTTATATTTTATTTATATTTTTATTTCTAATTCAATTAATTAATTTATTTTTTATCCATTTTATTTATTTATTTCATTTTATTTTATTTATTCATATTTATTTTTATATTTATATTTTTAATTTGATCAATTGATTTATTTTTTATTTATTTATTTCATTATATTTATCTATTTTTTTTATTTGTATATTTTTAATTTTGGTAATGTTGATTTCATGGCTCCAATTATGTGGGAGCCATGTAGGGCCCCAGACAGCCTGTTGGAGTCATGTAGGGCCCCACACGGCCTGTCGGAGTTGTGTAGGGCCCCACATAACCCGTGGTATTTGTGTAGGGTCCCACACAACCTGTGGGAGCTGTGAAGGGTCCCACACGACCAGTGGGAGTTGGTTAGGGCCAATACACTACTCCATATAATTTATAATTTATTATTATTTATTATTTATTATTTATTACTTACTATTTATTACTTATTATTAATTATTAATTATTTATTATTTATTATTTATTATTCATTATTCATTATTTATTAATTATTATTTATTATTTATTATTTATTATTTATTGTTTATTAATTATTAATTATTATTTATTATTTATTAATTATTATTTATTATTTATTATTTATTATTTATTATTTATTATTTATTATTTATTATTTATTATTTATTATTTATTATTTATTATTTATTATTTATTATTTATTATTTATTATTTATTATTTATTATTTATTATTTATTATTTATTATTTATTATTTATTATTTATTATTTATTATTTATTATTTATTATTTATTATTTATTATTTATTATTTATTATTTATTATTTATTATTTATTATTTATTATTTATTATTTATTATTTATTATTTATTATATATAATTTATAATTTATTATTTATTATTTATTATTTATAATTTATAATTTATAATTTATAATTTATTATTTATTGGAGGATACACAACTTGATTTTAGTTGTTTAGCGTGCCACACAACTCAAATGGGACTTGTAGCATGCCACATGGCCCATTTTAGTTGTGTAGCATGCCACACCGCTAATTTGAGTCGTGTAGGGTGCCACACAGCCCATTGAGCCATCTACATGACTCAAAGAGTTGTGTACAGATTCGTGTACACAACTCAATTAGCCATGAATTCAACATTTCCCTTTTAATGTAATTGAATACTTTTTTTTTATTTTTTTATTAAAATAAAAAAATAAATAAAAGATAATAAAAGAAATAAAAGATAAAAAATAAATAAAAGATAAAAAAATAAATAAAAGATAAAAAAATAAATAAAAGATAAAAAAATAAATAAAAGATAAAAAAATAAATAAAAGATAAAAAAATAAATAAAAGATAAAAAAAGTAAATATAACAAAAGGTTTCAAACAACCAGTTGCAACTAAGATGGGTTGCAAATGGACATTTGCAACTCAGATGGGTTTCAAATGGTTGAGCCTGTTTGGAACCACAGTGTTGCAAATTTACATTTCCCTAAAATGAACAACCAAACATTTAAAATGGCTGAGAAAGAAAATCTGAAAGCTTTCTGAGCATACTATTTTTTTTATCTTCCAGGAAGAGATTCATCTTTATTCAAAACTAATGGGTAGGAATTTTTTTTTCTTTGTCATATTTCAGTTGATTCAACAGATTTTGAGTTCAATTTAATTTTTTCATTTTAAGATTCTTTTCAAAAAAAAAATCCTGGTTGTTGCATTTTACATGTAAGTGTGCAGACTTATCCCCCTCCCCTTATGGTCTGTAAAGCACTTCTGGGCGCCTGCCAAGTTTGACTTGGTGTGTGCCCAGCGGGACTTGGGTAGGCGCCCAGAGGGCTTGATTGATTTGGGCTTGCGGGGGTAAAAACTTGGTGCTCAACCAAGCTCCTCTTGGGGCCCATCAAAGCTGGTTGTGCTTGACCAACCAGCCTTATTCCACCCTTAAAATCCACTTCATGTAGCTCATTCTGAATCAACATGGACCGTTCAGATTGATTCGTAATCCATACCTTGGCCTTGAATCCTCATCACCCAGCCCGTTCCCAAAGAAATGGCAATATCCTCAACAACAACAAGCCTTAGATGAGTCAATCTCAATTGGTAGTAGTATTCAACATGGTCACCATCAAGCTGATTGGTTCAAACCTGATTATGCGGGACTTTCCTCTCCCTTATTCAAACTTGGAGAACCACTGATGAGTGCTCAATTGGGTTGGATTTCAGAAGAATTCAAAAGTTATCACTCTCTTGACCACCTGGACCTGTATCTGGACCAATTGATCTGATAAAAAAAATCAAAAAAAAACATATTTCAATTGTTTTTTTTATTTTATCCAAAAAAACAAGAAGAGAAAATTACATTTACAAGTTTACCAAATTTAGTTGCTTTTTTTTTCTTTTTTTTTCAACTATAAATCATGTTTTACACAGGCAACACAACCAACTTTGATTGGCGCCAAAACAAGCTTGGCAAGGCACCAGACTTATTTGGCCATGTGCCAAGTTGACCTTTGCCAGGCGCCAAGAAGCATTTGCTAGGCACCAAAACGGCTTTTCTAGGCGCCATGCGCGCTTTAACAAATTTTTGAAAAACTTTGGTTGGCACCCAGATGGGCTTTACAGACCATACATACATGACCACCTGATCAAGATGAAAAAGTTTCTAAATTTTCAAAATTCAACATTCTCAACATCAACTAACTCATTATGGATGGCCCAATTCAATATTTATCCAAAAAGAAAAAAGAAAAAAAAAATGAAAATTGCAAATTTAGAGTACTATGCTAATCTGATTAAATCCTTTTTGGATTTCTAGGATAATTTCAAGTGGTTCTTTCTAATTTTTCTGATTGATAGATTAGGTTAAACTATTGATTGGATGATTAGGAGGACTCATTATTATCTACAGTCTCTCAGAAATTAGATGATTTCTGTGGGAGTCTTTATGGAGGCACTGAAAGGATTAGAGTCCAGATCTTGGATGGGATTGATTAATTGAACCACTCAAATAACATACTTTTAGTTCAAGGTTCAAAATTTACATCTTGTGGCTAATGAAAATCCTTAAATTAATTTTTTCATAGTTATAAAAACAACAATCTAATGAAAACCTCAAGTTTTATATTCAAGTCTTATCATCTCATTGACCAACTCAAGGTAAAAAAAAAAACATACACTCTTGGGATTACCTTTGTGGATAGTCACTCTACCTTCTCTGAACAAAGGCTTTGAAATCATCACTTTCAACTTTAATATTATTCAATTAAATTAAAATCAACATCTTTTTCTCTCATACCTTCTGATTCCCTAATTGGGCTAGGTTATGATTTTGAGTGAGACTGCAACTTTTGGGTGACCATTCTCCATTGGGTTGAACTTTAACTGTCTTTCTCACCTCATAAAACATATCAACTCAGTTATGATGTGCATCCCACCTTGTGTACTATCCTACTCCCCCCCCCCTCACCTAGTTCCTTTTACATGATTGTATGTACAGAAATTTCTCCCTTTGTGTACCATCTTTGATTATAGATATTAGAACCCCCCCAGCCCCCTTTCCATTTCTTTATTCTTTGATTCTTCTTTCCTTGGAAAATTGAAGAATGACTCCCTTCTGTACTGTAATGTATGTACATACACCCAACCCACTATCTTTTGAAGACTTACACTACAATCACCAGGGCCAAAACAGGGTCTCTGGTCAACCAGTGATCCATGTCACCATCCAGTCCCATTTTCTTGCCCATTGACTCCCTTTACAGGAAGCTTCTATTCATCAATGAAAAATCTTGAATTCACCAAAGTTTACATTGGACAAAAATAGAATTCACATGTTATTCACCATGGTGGAAAATGGATGTCACTGGTAATTCCTAAATGCTGAAACAAGAATTCACTTGAAATTCAAGATTAACAAACACAAAACTCACTTTGCATTCACCTTTGAATTAATGATGTATAAAAAAAACCATTGGTCATCTGCCATGGAACCACACTGCTTCAAATTCTGAAGAGGGAGGGGGAGCAATGATGGTGCAAAGCACCTTTGCAGATTGCCAAATGTCACCATAGAACAATAAAAGGGGATCTGCAAGTAAGGTTGCAAAAGCATTTGCAAGCAAGGTTGCACAAGCATGTGCAAGCAAGGTTGCAAAAGCATGTGCAAGCAAGGTTGAAAAAGCATGTGCAAGCAAGGTTGCAAAAGCATGTGCAAGCAAGTTTGCAAAAGCATGTGAAATCAAGGTTGCAAAATCATGTGCAAGCAAGGTTGCAAAAAAATGTGCAAGAAAGGTTGCAAAAACATGTGCAATCCATTTCAAGATGAGGCAGCTAAATTCCAGGCAAAAACTGCTTCAACTGATTCCAGCCCAGTCTAGAAGAAGGAACCAATGAACAGGTATAACTGGTAACGGACAGACATGTGGTGAGATGAACTCCTCACCACGCTCCAAAAAAATCCTCCATTTATAACTTCTTATCTCTCATAATATGCACTGATCCAGACCAGCTCTCAATCTACTGGGCCAAAATCCAATGCATTCTCTATCATGTGGCAGCACCACCTCAAACACCCCAAGTGTATCTTACAGAAGTTTATTCTGTTGTTCAGCACACAGTCATTGCTCCCCCTCCCTTGTGGCAATGGAGGGAGAAACAATACCCCCCACTTCTGCAGCTCCAACAACTGCCCCATGATCCGCCCATTGCTTCTCCCCCTTGGAAATGGGCGGGGGGGGGAGAGAATGGCCCCTGTAATTTGGAGGGGTGGTCAGGTCCCCCCCATGGCTGGTTGCTTCAATTCCACCAGCACAGTTGGTTTGTCCCCTCCCTTGCCACAATGGAGTTGAGGGGATAGGGGGATAAATCTTTGCACCCCCCCCCCCCCCACCCATTGCACCAAAATGCTAGTGTTTGGATGTATGCCTCCAAACACTAGCATTTTGGTGCAACAACCGTTGCTCCCCCTCCCTTGGGGAAATGGAGTCAAGGGGATGGGGGGAGAAATATTTTCCCACATCCCCCCACCCTTTGCACCAAAATTCTAGTGTTTGGATTTATGCATCCAAACACTAGCATTTTGGTGAAAAAACTGTCCTTGCTCCCCCTCCCTTGCGGCAACGGAGGTGAGGGGATCGGGGGAGAAATCTTTTCTTGCACCCCCCCCCCCCCCCGCCACCACAACCCAACTCCCTGTAGATGGGAGGGTGATCTGTAAAGAATTTTCATCATGTAATATAAGATCCAAATATACACTATCCATAAAAACATGGAATATTCTAGCAAAATGCATATAAAGATTACACATCAACACATAAATTCTTTATCACATATAAAAAGTGACCCTTGTATTCAGTAAATTTATGATTTGACAATATGAAATAAGGAATGTAATAAAATCAGATTATACATTCTCTTCAGGTTATGAGCCTGTGCTTGAATTTTTTAACTATAGCTATCTAGACTGATCCTAGGCATCCATGGATGCCAAGCCTACTCTGGTCTTGAGGGCCCAACACCAGACCCTTTTTGTTACTCCAGTGTTGAACTCCCAGCACCAAACCCTTATTATAATATCTTCAGCTGCAATACCTCCACAACTTCTTTTGTCAATCTCCTGTCATGTAATCCATACAATAACCATCCCCACTGGTGGACTCCCCAAGCAAAACCCGCTCAGGACTTCCTTTGCAACCTCCAACTATGTTGAAATCCGGTGATAGCACACCCACTAAATCTGCTGGATTGTTGAAGAAGCAAGAGGCCTCTATCCTGGTCTACAAATTAACAAAAATCCTCAACACAATCAAACAGCCCCCAGCTCCCACCCTTGACTTGGTTGCTCAGACTCAGCTTCAATATGAGAAGGTTGGCCAAGGACTCTGTCCCAACCTCAAAGCCAATGGGTCCAATTTACTAGAGTGGTCTCAAGCTATCAAACTAAAGATCTGGAAGCTCTTTAAAGAACCTGAAAAAGCCAAATCCCTGCCTGGATTTGATGTGATTACTGGGACTATTGTCAAATACAGTATTAACATATCCTTGGTTCCCTTTGTTTTGCCAAAGACTGCAAGGGAGGCTTACAACTTACTGAAGAACTTTTTTGGCACAGTTTCATGGTTGTACCTCACCTTGTGTTGGTTGAAAGTCTTCAAAAATTCAGAAGTCCTTGCTAATCCTAACAAGGCTTACAAAAGGGTGATGTTAAATTCACGGCTCCAGCCATGTGGGAGCCATGTACACAGCGCCACATGGCCTGTGGGAGTTGTGTAGGGCCCATACACTAATCCATATAATTTATAATTTATTATTTCTGATTTATTATTATTTATTATTTATTATTTATTATTTATTGTTTATTATTTATTATTTATTATATATAATTTATTATTTCTTGTTTATTGTTTATTATTTATTATTTATTATTCATTTTTTATTATTTATTATTTATTATTTATTATATATAATTTATGATATATAATTTATAATTTATAATTTATAATTTATAATTTATAATTTATAATTTATAATTTATAATTTATAATTTATAATTTATAATTTATAATTTATAATTTATAATTTATAATTTATAATTTATAATTTATAATTTATAATTTATAATTTATAATTTATAATTTATAATTTATAATTTATAATTTATAATTTATAATTTATAATTTATAATTTATAATTTATAATTTATAATTTATAATTTATAATTTATAATTTATAATTTATAATTTATAATTTATAATTTATAATTTATAATTTATAATTTATAATTTATTATTTAGTGGAGGCTACACAACTTGATTTTAGTTGTTTAGCGTGCCATACATCTCAAATGGGATGTGTAGCATTCCACACAGCCCATTTGAGCTGTGTAGCATGCCACACAGCTCATTTGAGCTGTGTAGCATTCCACACAACCCATTTGATCTGTGTAGCAAGCCACATGGCCCCTTTGAGCCATGTAGCATGCCACACGGCTAATTTGAGTTGTGTAGGGTGCCACACGGCCCATTGAGCCATGTACAGAGCCTTGTACATGGCTCTGTAGCCATGAATTTAACATTACCCCTTACAAAAATATCAAACTGAGCCTCCCAGACATTGAGAAGCAGATTGGAGGATTCTCAGTTGATAATATCCTGTCATTTAGCCTTCACCACAACTCTGAAAATTTTTCTCAAGATATATCCAATTCTCTTTAAAGTTGTATTGAAATAAGCAAATCCTTTGAAGTCATCCCCAGTGATGTTTTACAACTCCTGTCTTGCAACATTATTTCTCCCACCAAAATCCTGTCCAGCTTTCTCCTCAGTTACCAAACCAGCGCAAGAGGAGGTCAACACCAAAATTCCTGGAACTGGGGACATTGCTCCTTTTTTGTTCAAAGGGACAGTTTGTTTGAATATCTGAATTATTCCACCATGGGCAAGAGCCATGAGTGGGCCCAGTCAAATCTTAACTCTAAGAACCCATGTCAATGGTGTTTTGAGTGGGGCCAATCCCCTGGTGATTTTCCAAAGAAGAAAGCTGGGATCCAGCCAATACCTGAACCTTGCCTCACCAAAACCCACACATTTATCTGGAGGTTAGACCTGGTGCATCCAGATTTTGGATCATTCAGAAATATGGTGACAATTTCTTCAATTGAAAAAATTGAATCCCCATCCTTGTTGGCATTGATTGACTCTGGGGCTATGGGCAGTGTGATAAACAATGTCAGTCTATTTAACCATCTCTGGGACACCAATATATCTCTTACTGTTGCTTCCACAAACCAGTTTCTCGTGAACAATACTGGCAACACAAGTATCCCAATGCCATACAAACCACTATGGGTAACCAACATTTTATGCTCTCCTCACATAGAAGGGGAAATCATATTGCGCGGTAAATTCAAATGAAATGATGGCAAAATTAACTGTGATGGTGTTAGATACACTCTTTTCAGGATGGAAATATCTATCAAACCTTTATCCTTCAAGATTGTTTTTTCCTGCCTATTGTTAAATCACACCCTGTGCAATCAATTGTTACAACTCCTTATCACACCCATGAACTCATTGGCCACCTTTCTCTTAGGATGCTTCATAACACCCTTAAGCACTCTTATGCTGAAGACATCCCCTTCATACCTGATGAGTCACCAATATTGTGCCCCTCTTGCTCTCTGATGAAATCTCAGCACTACACCCCTGAGATACCATCTTGAAATATTTGTTCAATTCCAGGGGATGTTTTCTCCACAGATGTGGTTGGACTGTTTGATGTGGCTTTTGACAGCAGTAGGTTTATCCATAACATATGGACCTCTTCTCTGGAATTTTTTCTGAAATTCCCATAAAAGTAAAGGCAGATGAGCCCCAGGAGTTCATGAGATGGATCAACCAGTTCCAAAACATATCTGGTTACAAAATCAAGCAATTCCTCAATCAACGTGTTGGAGTTTGTGAGGCACAAGGGTTTGGCTGTCTGTTTGAGTGAGTTGGGTTTTCTTTATGAGAAGAGAGTGACTTACAAGCACCATCAGAACAGTGCCATTGAACAGGCCAATCACACAATCACAGAGATTGCCAGGACCATGATCCATGCCACTGGACTTCCCACCAATATCTGTCCCTATGCATTCAAACATCCAGCCTATATCTTCAATAGTTTGGTCCATGCTACCAAGGATAAACACCCATTGAAATTGTGTTGGTTAAAAGGACATCCCTAGCAATGCTCCAGCTGTTTGGCTTCAGGCCATACCTATATGACCACAACCACCTCAAACAATTGTGGCCTTATGCAAGGGAGGTTCAGCACCTTGGGTTCAGTGCGGACTCAAAGTGTTGGTTTCTGTTGGAGCCCTTCACTGGGAAAATTTTCACTTGTATCTCCTTCAGGTTTTTCAAGGAATGCCACAGGGCAAACTCCTTTTCTTCCACCATTGGATAAAGTGGGTTTGGCCACTTCTGGAAGTGGGATTCTCTTGATCAGCAAGACACCTATTTTTCAAAACTGATTTTGTCCTTGAATTACAACTTGGACAGCCCCTTGGTACCTCAAGCTTTAAAAATCCAAATTTTCTGAGAAATGGAAGGGAGGAATTTTCAATGAGAGCTTGTCTCTGTTGGAGATGGGTGTCTTTGAGCTTAGCAACCCACCTGGAAATTTTTCAAAAAATCTTCAGTAGCCACTATGTTTTGACCACCCAATGGTACTCAGGAGGTGTCTTCCTCCAGTGCAAGGCCTTCTTGGTAGCACAGGAATTCAGCCAGGTGCAGGGAGTTAGCTTTGAAGAGAGCTTTGCACCAGCACCTACCTTTTTGGCTTTGCAGATGGCCCTTGTGCTGGAAGCACAATTTGGCTGGAAGCCGGCCTTGTTTGATGTGAAGAGGGTGTTCCTCCAAAGCTTTATTGACAAGGAGCTATATGTTTGGCCCCCTGTTGGTCGCAAATGTCCGTGTGGCAAGGTTCTCAGGTTGAACAAATCTCTAAATGGGAAAAAGCAGGCAGGATGCTGCTGGTGGATGCACCTCAAACAGAGGCTTGCCAAAATTGGATTCACTCCCAATCATGAGGACTTGAGAAACTACATGCACTCTTTGGATAAGGGGAAGGCTTTCCTGGGGTTACATGTTGAAAATTTTATCCTCATGGAAGACAACAATCTGTTACTGGAAAATCTCAAATATTGGCTGATAAACCTCATCATGGTGAAGCAGGACAGTCTCTCCTCAATTGTTGGCATATCTATTGAACTTCACAATAACAGTTACCTACTATTGCAGCCTACTTTGATTATTAAAATCCTAGACACTGATGAAGCCATTCTTACCTTTTCTACTCCTATTTCCAATTGTCTTTGGTTTCAAACCCAGAGGGTGTGCCCAACCAGGGCTATCTTCACCAGATAAGGATGCTGCTATATCTGGCACAGGGCACCCATCCTGAGATCTCCTTTTTGGTTCATTACCTTGCCAGATTTTCTCTAAACCCCAATGACACTCATTTTGGTTCTCTACTCAAGCCAATTTGCTACCTGTGGCATACCCACCACTTCAAGCTGGTCATTTGGCCAACCAAATCTGCCTCCCCTCTTCAGACCTACGTTGATTCAAACTGGGGTGGAGAGGGTGCTCAATTTTCCCAGGGATTCCTTACCACCCTCTGGGATGTGCTGATCAACTGGGGCTCCCAAAGGCAAACATGTATTGCACGGTCAACATGACAAGCTGAGTACATGGCGCTTTCCATGGGGGCTATGGAATCCTTGTGGTTGCTCAATCTTCTTAATCTACTTCTCCTGGGCACTTGCCCCCCAGATGTGAAGATTACTAGCAACAAAGCCAGCATGAAGCACATGTGCCACATCAACTGGGAATTCCACTACATCAACAAACACTTATGCATGGGGCAACTTGACCTCAAATGGATCTTGGGTGTCAAACAGCTGGCCAACTTCTTTGCAAGATTTCTGGGGGGTCTTAAGCAGAGGAAGTTTACAGACTCCTTCTTTACTTAAGCTTTTTCTTGAGCTCTCACCAAGTGAGTGACTTTTAAGTGTATGCATTGCCTTGTGTGGCTTTTTAGGAGTTCACCCAGCCAGGTGGGTGAGCCAGTTGTACATTCTCCACTTCATTCTTCATGCCCAGGAACTCTCCCAATGGATCTTGAGGATTACAACAACAAGGCTCTTTTTGGTGTTGCTATGAGGGGGATGTAAAGTATATGCATTATGCAATATAAGATCCAAATATAGAATATCCATAAACAAGAATATTCTAGAATAATGCATATAAAGATTACACATCAACACAAAATGTCCTTATCACATATAAAAAGGGACCCTTGTAGTTGGTCCATGTATGATTTGATGATATGAAATAAGGAATTTAATAAAATCAGATTATACATTCTCTAAATGATCAGTTACCCCCACTGCTGGTTGCTTGGATGCAACTGGCCTGGTTGGTTTGTCCCCTACCTTGCAGTGATGGAGGTGAGGGGATGGGGGGGAGGGAGCAATCTTTGTGCTGCTGCCACAACCAAACTGGTCATGGCAGCTACCCCAGGGCTGGGGTGGAGGGACTCCAAATGAGTCCCCCCTTCTATCTACAATGGTCCTGTGTGGGTTGGCAGGCCCCAAAGCAGGAGGCTGTTTTGACTCAACTCTGAAAAAAAAACACCTTTGGGTGCCAGCCCAACTGGGGGGGTACAATCATAATACAGAGGAGGCCCAAGGATGGCCCATTGAGGCCATTTGGCTTGGTTGGCCCATCCAACCCAGTGAGCCTGTGTCCCAAATGACTTGATTCATGTGTTTTGAGGCCAGTTTCCTCAAATCAGTGACATCCATACAGGCCTTTATGGTCTGTATGATTGTCCAACAGGCTGTAGAGGCCCATGTTTGCATCTCATCTGGCTTACACTCATACGTGGCCCACACATAAGTGCCTACGTATTTTAAAACCCTGGTTTTAAACCAGTCTATCAATGCCTTATGTTTCAAGATGATTTTTATTGAGTGTATTGATTGAAATTTTTAGTAAAAAGAAAACTAGATTGATGAGAGGATAACTTGATTATTTGAGATTATCATTGATTTGTTTATTATGGGTGAGTAAATTTAATGAAGATGTGATTTAAAATGTTCATGAAACCCATTCAAGTATTAATTGCATGATTTGAAACAAGTGAACCCTTAGGAGTGTATTTCCCAGAGTAAAAAAAAGTTTTCTTGGAGGTCTTTTCATGTGACCAGGTTGAGACCTGCCTGGGCTGATCTAATGATCAGTGGTTGTTGGACTGTCACTGGTCATGGTGGGATTGACCTACTAGGAGAGCAGACTGTCTAGCCAGAGGCACAAGCCCAAGGGTGAGCCTCACCAATCATTATGGGGAGCTAGCAACTTGCCTACACCTTTCTGTGAGCCTATTCTCACATTCATTCAATCGTCAGCCAGTGATCCCATCTTTGCCACAGTGGTAAACCAGTTTGAGTTTTGTTTTGCCCACAAAATTTAAACTAGGCTGACTTTGATTTTCAACCGAGGTGAAAAAACCCTTGAGTTCTATCATCCATCAAGGTGAAATCCATGATAAAACCTGAATATGATATGGTGAATCATAAAATCCATCTTTATCTTTTCATGTTCAAAGCTTTGATAGTTCTTTTAGACAAGATTGGCTACATATAGTGACTTCATGTCACTAGTCAGCCAGAGACCCCAATTTAGCCCTGGTGAATCAACTACTTTTGGATCATAGTGGTTCATAGCCTAATCTGCAGCCTGAATAACTGACCACCACCCCTGCCCCTGCCCCCACTGTTCCAACCTCTCAAATCATCCTGGACCCACTCTCAACTGCTCTTCTACACATCCTTTTGGTGGTTTTTTTTTTTTTTTTTTTTTTTTTTTTTTTTTTTACATTGCAGTCTGTGTTGTAACACAGGTCCAAAGGCTAATCAAGATCCAAAGATCTCAGTCAATCATGAGGTTGGATGAGATGAACAAGGTGGAGAAGGTTCAGGTATTGAGTGACTCTGTGGCTACTGTACACTCTTCAAAAATCCTCCCAAGATTCTTGTAACTTCAATCTCAATTATCTTGAACTTATGTGGGTTATATGAACCTTTTTGATTGCTTCTAACAAGCCTCTTAATTGGCTAGTAATAATGAAAGTATTTTGTAGCAAGATCCTATCAGCGTTGTTAGGCTAGCGCTGACCTGGGGCCTTGCCATTAACTGAATGACCTCGTCAGGGGTTTGACTCCCCTACAACCCATCTGGCTTTCCTTTTTCCTCCTCCGCTTGATCGCCTGCCGGTAAGGGATTTTGTCTTCCCTCAAATCCCCCGAGCAAGCAGGCCCTTGCTTTTTGTTAACTGTACTTCAGTGTTACGCCGGCTTCTTGGTCCGGCCTACCCCCCCTCCCCAGGAGCCTACTGTTCCCATGACTTTTCCCAAAGTGCTAACATATCGAAGACCAAGGTATCAGGTTTGTTGTGAGAGGACACTTAGTCCGAGTTGATTTCAAGCGTGCCCCACTCTCAGGAGCGGTCGTTTCCGACAAGGTTTATCGTAAGCAGACACGCTCAGAGAAGGCGATTCCAAGCCTAGCCCTCGCAGGTGGTCCGCCAATCGGGGATGTGAGCCTATAACCGGCTTAGCAAGCCGTTCCGGGAAATGGCTGGGGGCAAGCAAAGGATCTAGAGCGGCTTTTTCACATACAAAGGTTTACCGGGGCGGGACGCCAACGTTGCGAAAGGTTATTTTGGTTGCAAAGTTTTATCATTAACATGAAGGGCTTAACAACTGTCGGATGATCAGCAAAACTACAGTGCGCTCATATGGGTATTATACTCGGCAAATGCGTAGAACATGGCATGAAATTCGTAAGTACTCGCATTAGAAAGTGGGAGTGGGAACAACTTGTGATAGTAGGAAGACGAATGAAGAAACAGAACATGGGACAAGGAAACAATCATGTTTTTTTGGTCTTTGAGCTAGGGGCTACGAGGCGCGGGCTTGGGAGCCTTTAGTCCACCCTGCCAAGACGATTGTGAATTAGCGACGGGTTCAGGCGGTTGCTAGTGGTAGCGAAAAGACTCACTCTTCCATGGCGGAGGCAGCAGTTGCTTCAAGAGGAGGCACCTCGGTTTCGGCAGTTGAGCCCGAAGGGCCGGCTTCAGCATCTTCTTGAACATCGATGGATAGCCCGAGGGAGACCATGCGGTGAATGCGCTCAGCGAAATGCTGGGGGGCATCCAAAGTAAAACCGGATGTCAAGAGAGCAGTCTCGAACAGAAGAACGCTCAGATCGCGGACGGTCTAGGGAAAATCAGTCATGTCAGCTACAATCCAGGGGTCAGTTCAAAAATAGTGACGGACCTTGTCTGACGAATCCTCCTGTACTTTGTTCTTGAGTTCGCGGATGATAGCATTGTGGGGGTTGATTTCGAGGGTCTTCTTGCTCATCATGTAGCTTGACATTCCAGAATCTCGAAGGGCTTGAGCTTTCATAATCCGCTCCATGTTAGAACTCCAGCCAAATTGGCCGGTGACGAGGACACAGGGAGATTGATTAATTCGGTTAGACACCTGAACCTTCTCGACTTTGTCCCCCAAGTTGTCTTTCATTACTTTGCAGAGGTTTTCATAAGCTTTGGCCTCTTCTTCACGTGATTTCTTCTCATCCTCAGTTTCCTCCAATTCAAGGCCTTCCTTCGAGACACACACTAATTTCTTCCCCTCGAACTCCTTCAGTTGGGTGACGGCTAAAATGCAGAATGAGTATCAGCTGGGGTGCAGGGAACGACCACCTGGGTGGATGACACTCACCATACTCGTCAATTGGGTCGACCATGAGCAATACCTCGAAGGACTTCTTCTTGAACACTTCAAGGAAGGGCGAGTCACGCACGGCACTAAGGGATTCACCCGTCAAGTAGTAAATGTTTTTCTGGATCTCGGGCATGCGGGTAATGTAGTCTGCCAGTTCATGAATCAGTCTCGGATCGAGGGGATATTTAGAGTGAGCAGCATTGACTCACCCTTCATGCTAGTGAGATCGTCAGTGCTTTTGGTGGAGTGGAAGCGCAAGAACTCTGCCAACTTGGAGCGATTCTGTTGATCCTCATGGATACCCAACTTGAGGTTCTTGCCAAAAGCCTCGTAGAACTTGGCGAAGTTGTCCTTGTCTTCGGCAATCTCGGTGAACATGTCTAGGATCTTCTTGACAAGGTTCTTGCGGATGACCTTCAGGATCTTGTTCTGTTGAAGTGTTTCACGAGAAATATTCAAAGGCAGGTCTTCCGAGTCGACAATACCTTTGACAAAGTTAAGGTATTCGGGGATAAGGTCTTCACAATCATCCTGAAAATAACTCAATCAGTTAATTGGCCAGAACGCAGCGAAGGGAACCAGGGGACGTGCTCACCATGATGAAAACCCTGCGGACATACAACTTGATGTTGTTTCGCTTTTTCTTGCTTTCAAACAGATCGAAGGGCGCTCTCTTGGGGACGAAAAGGATGGCTTTGAACTCAAGTTGTCCTTCAACAGAGAAATGTTTGACGGCGAGATGGTCCTCCCAATCGTTTGTCAAAGACTTGTAGAAGGATGCGTATTCCTCCTGCTTGATGTCTTGAGGATTACGCGTCCAGATGGGTTTGGTTTTGTTGAGCTCTTCCTGTTTGGTGCTCTGGAGGGGAGGAGCTGCGTTAGAGTTTGCTGCCCAGAGCCGTGAGAGGTTTGATGGACCAACCTTTTCGGTGATCTTCTTGGTCTTCTTCTTCTTCTCTGACTCTTCGTCGAGCTCCTCGACCTTGGCCTCTTTGGACTCGACTTCTTCAGTCTTGATTTCCTCATCAGCTTCGTCATCCTCAACCTCCTTCTCCTCCTCAGTGGTAACAACCAGCTGGATGGGATAGGAGATGAACTCGGAGTGTTTCTTGACGATGTCCTTGATGCGCTTCTCCTCAAGGTACTCTAGTTGATCCTCCTTGAGGTGAAGGACCATGCGTGTTCCTCGGCCGAGGGTGGCACCGGCGGGGTCGGGGGTGATGGTGAAGGTACCACCGGCAGCAGACTCCCCTAAAAGACAGAGCAGTCAAGGCGGGAAGGCATACGGGTGATAGGAGGATGGGTTTACTAACAGATGTACTGTTCGTCATCGTTGTGCTTGGTCACGACGGTGACCCGGTCAGCGACAAGATATGCGGAGTAGAAACCGACACCGAATTGACCAATCATACTGCAGACAAGCAGCCATCAGATTAGATCGGCGGAGGCGGCCGGCAGTAAGAACGTACCTGATGTCGGCACCACTGGAGAGGGCCTCCATGAAGGCCTTGGTGCCAGACTTGGCGATGGTACCGAGGTTGTTGACCAGATCGGCCTTGGTCATACCAATTCTGAGAGGCAGGTAGGGGGTCAGCACATGGCGGGCCGTACACAGAGTGGTAGAGAGCGTACCCAGAGTCCTGAATGGTCAGAGTCTTGTTCTCCTCTGGGGACGCAAGTCGTCAGCGAGGCGACCGGGCGGAGCCGAGGGCGGGCAGTACTCACTGTCAGGAGTGATCCGGATGTAGAATTCCTTCTCACTGTCGAGCTGGGAGGGGTCAGTGAGGGAGGCATAACGAATCTTGTCGAGGGCATCGGAAGAGTTGGAGATCAATTCACGAAGGAAGATCTCTTTATTTGAGTAGAAGGTGTTAATGATCAGATCGAGCAGCTGTGATGGGTGAGGAAGGAGATCAGAGGGAGTCAACGACTAGCTAGACGTGCGTGAGGCTGGGGGCGAGAACCAGGGCAGGAGATTATTGATGGGTGGCGTAGTAAACATGAACACACTTGGGTGATCTCGGCTTGGAAGCCAAAGGTTTCGGTCTGACCCGACATTTTCGAGGTGGAGAGAGCAGCAAGTTTGGGGGGATGGTACGCGCGGGATGGGTGTAGCAGGCTACGGTGGGAGTGACTATCGTTACCTGGGTAGGCTGCTTCCGAGCTCAGTCAGGGAGGGGCGAAGTTTATATGCTGACTGGCTGGCTGGTGGGATGGAATGTGCTAGAAGGACGGCCTCCAGCGGTCGATCGGCTCGGAACTTGGTAGAACCACAGGCAGGCCGATCATCCCCGGGCTGTCACAGGGCGCATAGACTGCCTCACGACTTCGAGACGGTTCCGGTCATCGATACCTGGGAACCTCCTCAGGGGCGTTCGATCTGGAATGTTCTATGCCCCTTTCGAGCCTCCTCGAACGCCGACCAGACCATCCCAAGCGGTGAGTCGCACAATGTGTCACACGACTTTCCATCGATCGATCGCCGCCCGCTCCTCGCAACCATTTCCTACAGCAGGCGGGAGCCCTCCAGCCGTTGGGCGAGCGGGCCTCTCGAGAGCTTCTCGAAGCTAGCTTGTGCACAAAACCGGAGCAGGTACCGACGGTTGTGGGAGCTCTTGTACCTCAATATTGATGTATTTACGTACTACTAGTGTATAATTGCCCCCAAATTGGGGCATGCATAGGGCTGGACCCCGACCCATACCCGACCCCCAAAACCAATGCCGACGCCCTCGCGGGTAGGGTATCTGAATACTGATGGCCCGACCCAATACCCGCGGGTATCGAGTATATACCCGAGGCCCAACCACCGATCTGCTTATTTCATTCTACTTTCTAGCCATCATCTGCATATTATCATCCCAAGATCATCATCCAGATGCTTACTCAGCAGCCTAACCTCAATATCCCCCTCTTCCATCCAAATTCCTCCATCTCCACCATCAAGCCAAGATCCATGGCTTTTTCAAAGGCACAAGTATCAATAAAACTGTGAGTTTTTCAATCCAATTCATTGTTTCTTCTTGTTTATTTCATTTGTTGATCTTTTTTGGGGGGTTTTTTTCCCCAGATGGAACTCAACCCAAAATTGCTCCAAAAAATGCTTGCCTACTTCATCGCCAATACCAACCTACCTTTTTTGATTGTAGAGTAAGCTTCCTTTGTCAATCTAATCACTCTAATCAACTCCCAAGCACCACCAATCATACCCAACCACAAGGCAATCTCCAATGAAGTCTGTGATCTATATGCAGCCCATGTCAAACATCTCAAGTATTTCTTTGTGGGTATATTGGGTGTGGCTTTTACTGTTGATGCTTGGACATCACCCAACTGTATTGCATTTTTGGGCATTACTACACAAATTGGAAAATGTCATCAACACAAATTTGAAATTGACTGAGGTGGCTATTGGAATGCCAACAATATGTGGTAAGTCTTCCTGTTTTATCAATTATACTTTTTTATGTCTTAGAAAATATCTTCTCATTCATTATGATGTTTTATGAATTTTTGTAGGATTGCACACTGGTGCCAATCTTGCAGAAGTTTTCTGTCATGCCCTGCAACATCTGGATCTCCTTGACAAACTCTTGGTAATCACAGCCAACAACACTTCAAACAATCTGACCATGGCCAAGCAAATTTCCAAGATCACCAATATGAAGTTTGAATACAAGCATGACCTCTTAGGCTCCATGGCACATACAATCAATCTTGCTGCCAAAGATGGCCTCAAGGTTTTTGGATTGGGATATGACTTAGACCCCAATAGCAATCTGGAGATTGACACCAATTCACTATCCATCTCCAACCTTGTTGATCCACCAGATGGGGCCAGCATTAACCTTGGCAATGTCCTTCAAAGGATCCATGGCCTTTCCACCTGGGTTTGGTCCTCTCCTCAACATTGCAAAAACTTTCAAACATGTATGAAGATCTGTGATATGGCCAATCATTTGATGAACTTGGCTAGTATGTTGATACTAGAGGTCAAGACACGTTGGAATTTAACCTACCCAATGTTTAAAAGAGCTCATGAGCTCAAGAATGCCTGCAATCTTGTTTGCAAGCAACCAAACACCATCCAATACAAGATCAACAGGGTTGAATGGGACAAGGTTGAACAGATGAACAACTTTCTTGAGCCACTTGAAAATGCTACTGAAATGCTCTGCTCCAGACAGTACCCCACTCTAAGCTATGCCCTACCAATTGTCATTGCACGGGTAGGTGATATGCTCAAAATCCAATCTCAGTACAACTCTTCCCAGCTTGTCCCAGTGGCAAAAAATATGATTGCCAAACTCAAGAAGTATTTATTCCACTCTTTGGAAAAGGTAGCTCCATCATGTGCAATGATCCTGGACCCCCAAATCAAAATTTCTTGCTTTACAATACATCACAAAATGATCCTTGAGCATCTGAACATCAACATCAATTCAACCAACATCCTTACCATATTTAGGACTTAAGCACTGAAGTTCCAATCCATCCAGACTTCAATCAACTCTCACAAATCATCTGCAATCAATAAAAACACCAAAGTTCAAAGTATACTGGAGAGTAAAGTGTTTCAACCTTCTCAGAGAAAAGGAGAAATTGATTCTGAGGTTCTCCACTGCCTATCCAAGGTGGAAGAGCCTCAAGAAGCTGATTTCCTTCTTTATTGGAGTTCCCGGGCATCAATGTACCCTAACCTTTCCAGGATGGCTCAGCAATTTCTAGCAATTCCTGCCACAAGTGCCCCATCAGAAAACATTTTATCTAAATCCAAGGCTATTGTTAAGCCTCAACATGCTTCATTAGACTGTGATTCTGTTGAGAAGCTCTTATGTTTAAAAGATTGGTATTTCATTTTTGGAAATCTTTCAAGTTGATTTTGATTTCTTTTGTATTTTTTTTTATCTCTTATATCATTTTTTTATCTTATATCATTTTTTTTATTTCTTATATATATTTTTTTTGGTTTTTTGAGTTTATTGCAACTGATAATAGTAAAAATGGATTTATGGTAATGCAATGAAGCTCAAAATTTGTGAGTTTTCTACACATTGCACAATAAGCTCCCCCTGGGGCTATTTTGCCAAATACCCTAAAATACCCAGTGTATCAGATATATTGGCCCAACTCCCAACCCAATATTTCCTCAACCCATACCCAATGCCCTTTTGCATGCCCAATTGCCAACCCAATTGGGTCAGAAATTGGGTATTACCCAAAATTGAGTATTTGAGGTCTGGACCTAGGGAGGCATGGCATTTTCCCGGTGAGGTATGGGCTTTGCCTGGTGCACTATTGAATTTGCCCAGTGTCAATGCAAGAGGTCCATATACAATGGCATCAAGAAATGAATAGAAACCCAAGGACCTTAATTCCAGGTGAGGTGTGGTAATTTTTTCAATCTTTTTATATTTATAGAAGATAGATTGCCCCCAAATTTGGGGACTGATTGGGGTTTCACTTGATTATTAAATGATGTTAATCAAGTGGGAAATCTGTGGAATTAATTAAAAAAATAACAAAATTAAACATTTCTCAAGTATTTCAACGGATAAGCAATTGAAACAGATCATATATCATGGAAAATTCAGTATTTAATTTCAGCAATGAATGTCATTAAAAACCACATGATAAAAAATGTTCTTTGCAAACTTTCTGGATCTACAACTTTAAAATCCAAACTATAACTACCCATGGGTGGACACTGGATCTTGATTATAATGAACAACATTTGAAATTGTAAAAAATTGTGATTTTTTAGTTTTTAATGAGAATTCCAAATGGAATGGGAAATGTTTTCAAATCATTTTGAATGCCAGAAAATATTCATCTGGGTCAGAAACAAAGGTTACCAATGGAATGGCCATCACTCTTCCTAAGCAATACATCACCTGTAGCTATCTTGGAAAATATTTCCTCTGTTCCTAATCTGAACACAATCAATCAAGTTCAATTTCAAAGACTTGTTTTATACTGAGTTATTTTTTAAACATAGAATAACAAAATCAATTAGTTAACTGTTACCAAGGTAGTGCTTTTGTAATTTTTGGAAGACAGTATTGATTAATATTTCTAAAGATTGATCATTCTTATTTTAATAAATGATTGTGTGTTGAGGAAGAAGTATTTAAATTGAAGCTTGTATAAAAATGAGAAAATCCCCAACAGAAATTCAATAATTTTGAAAATCAGCATCACCTGCCACACACAAATTTGAAGCAAGGTGCAAAATTTGGAAATATCACCAGATCCAGAATTTACCAAAGTTGCCTCAACTATTTGAGGACATCTCAACTTTTGAAAAACAGAAAACAATTTCCCAAATTAACCACCAAGAATCCATTAGATCTTGAAGTAGTCTTTCAAGTAACTGAAGAGCATGCATATGAGTCATAGGTTCTTCATCACAGATTATCAAAGAATCTCTTTTTATATATTAATATTCATGGCTGCAATTCCATTTCAAGCACATGCCATAGGTATTTCACCTGTATATCTGATAGAAGCCAGCAATCATTTATACAAAAAGGTTTTTCCTGATAAACCAGTCCATGAATAAAGAATGAAGATGGCTGAGAGTAATGGCATGCATAAACTATGAGTTAAAATTTATGCTTCTGCTGGCTGTCAAAAACATGAATTTTTTGCAAACCTGATTCATCTATAGAAGGATTTTTTTTGTCTTCATCAAAGATCAAATTACTGTTGATTCTTTTAACCTCCATTGTTTGATAACATCTTGGAGATTCTTGAAGGTCATTGGTAATTTTCTAAAAGGTAACAATTGTAAGGAACAACCCAGGAATTACCAATGAGGAATTTTGTATGATTCCTCCTCAGTGAAATGGCAGTTCAATTGTGGTGTTTTCTATATATGTGATAACTGATTTAACCCCCAATTTTAAACAAACTGTAGCAAATTTTGAATCAAAAAGTAAGGGGAGGTGGAAATTCTTCTATATGATGAGTTTGGGAAGTGACAAAGCCTTATGAAAGTTATAAGTGAAAAAAACTGAAGTGTTTTAATTTATGGGTTGAGGGAGAAGTGCACCAAATCAAGTTGGAATGGAAGGGGGTTTATATAAATGTTGAATGTCCCAAAAAATCTTGAAACAAGTGAGTAATTGGTGTTCATTACATATGTTTTCAATTTACTCTGTTACAGTCCTTGTTACATGTGTTGCTCTTGGTTACATGTGTTGTCCTTGGCTACATGTGTTGTCCTTGGCTACATGTGTTGTCCATGTTACATGTTTCATCCTTTTTACCTGTGTTTAAAATCAAAAAAAAAGAAAGCTTGAACCAAGTGAGGAATTAGTGTTGTCAATGTCCTCTGTTACAGTCCTTGTTACATGTGTTGTCCTTGTTACAACATGTGTTATCCTTGTTATGTGTGTTTGAAGGTTCAATGCTCAAAAAATAAAAGCTTGAACCAAGTGAGGAATTAGTGCTCATGAAATGTGTTGTCAAGCCCTGTGTTACATTCCTTGTGTCCTTGTTACATTTTTTAGCCCTGTTAAATGCATTGGCACTGTATGTGTGTGATAGTACAAAAGAAACCTAATATATAAATACAAACAGGTAGTTGAAAAGTATTAAAAAGAAATAAACACAAACCTTACATATTTACATACATCACACAAACCCAAATACATAAAAAGAGGTATTGGAAAAGTATTCAAAAGAAATAAACACCAAACTTACATATGTACACACATCACACAAACCTAAATCCATACAAGAGGTAGTTGAAAAGGATTAAAACTTAAATTCTATGTACACAGATTAGTTGAAAAAGGGGCCCAGGAAATAAAAAGAAGACAGAGAAAAAAAAAAGTGGACAGAAAAAAAGTGGACAAAGAAAAAAAAAAACAGTAGACAGAGAAAAAAAAGTAGACAGAGAAAAAAAAGTGGCTGAAAAAAAAAGTGGACCAAAAAAAAAAAAGCAGGCCAAAAAAAAACAAAAAAGAGAGGACTGAACTGGATGCAAGAGGTGCACCCTAAGATTGGGTATAAAAATTCTGGCTAGTAAATTGCTCTCAAGTGAGGTCTCCCAAGGATGCTTACACCAGTATTTCCCAACCCTTGAAAAAGCAATATTTTTATATTTATAGATTACCCCCAAATCTGGGGACTAATTGTAATTTAACAATTTGGATAGGGAATAAAATTTGGGTTGATTGGAAAAACATGGGAAATAAAAACATTTTTGAATTTTAAATGAAATCATGGTGAAGCTAATGTCAATTTATTGATATAGGAGTAATTCAAGAGGGAAAAAAAAATATTTTTCAAATGCATCAGTGCCTGGGATGTATAGAATTTAAAACCTCAGCGTATGGTGAATCCAGTGAGTTTGGTTGGGTGGTCAACTCCTGCTGGTCATGCAACAAGCCGTGGTTGATGACCAGACCAAATTGGTTGATGGGGCAATAGCCAAGGGGGCCCAATCATTTTGGGTCATCAACCCAACTTTTCTGTTCATCAACTCAGAGCAACAAGAAAAAATTTTGCAGCTGTTGTGATCCTCATGAAAATTACAAACAATAGGATGGCTGCCCATCAATGCTGAACTCTTGGTGGCTTCAGTTGAAATCCACCACCACAAAGTTGATGGAACACCCCCATTGGTTGACCACCTTACAAGCGGTGGTTGATTAACTACCATTCAGCTTTGAGAATCCGCCAACCCTGGTTTAACAAGAAAACCACTGATTTGACAACCCAACCAAACTCAGTGGACACACCATACATCCAAAATTTTATCAGGTTAAAATTCAATTTGGCTGACAGTTCTATGTGTGACCACAACACTTGTTGAGTGGCTGGATCTGATCCTTGACAATGCTACATATGGTGTATCCAGTGAGTTTGGTTGGGTGGTCAACTCCTGCTGGTCATGCAAAAAGCTGTAGTTGATGGCCTGACCATATTGGTTGATGGAAAAATATCCAAGGGTGCCCTATCTTGTTGGGTCATCAACCCAACTTAGCCGTTGATCAAATCAGAGCAACAAGACACAATTTGGCTACTGTTGTGATCTTCATGATTGCTTGAATATTTATGACCTTGAGATTTTTTTCATTCTCAATGAGAAAGCCAAACTAACTAAAAACTGTTTAAAGATAATCTTGAAAGGGAGGCCATTGTAATCAGGGTAAGTAAACAAGGGGATGTGGGTAAAGAAAAAAAGCCTTCCTATTTAACAACCAGCTGCAATCTTTGAAGCTATAAAATTTCTGCCCAATCCAAGAAAAATCAAGCAATTTAAACTTCAAAGCCCAATTTTACAGTCAATTTTTCTCATAATCATTATAGGGGCACCAACTTTCAGATTCAAGCTATGAGGAGGAAAGATGGGAAGAAAGAATGTGTTGAGAAACCATTTTTGGTATATGTTTTGAGTATCATTTTCAACAGAGTCATGGATGGAATATGCCTTCATAGTTTGGAAAATAAGTCAGTCCATTAGATAACCATTTTAAAGGTTTCAATGGTGCAAGTTTGGAAAAACACCCTTCATTAATCCATCCAAAGCTTGGTCTTCACCATGCCCATGAATTACCAGGTTTTCAGGTAGAAAAGTTTTGTTCAAACCCTCCATTTTATTTGGAAAATTTTCAAAATTTAGTAAAAAATTCTGGTAATCAGGTTCCAAACTTGGAAATATCTCCAGAAAGAAGAATTACACAAACTTGAATCAACAGTTTGGGGAAATGTACCTTTTTGAACAATAGAGAAAATTTTGCCCAAGTATCCACCAAGGACCATAAAATTTCTTCCAAAAGGTGGGTTGGAATCCATGAGATCTTGAAGTAGCCTTTCAACTACATGCATTCATTATCAGATCAAATATTTGCTTCTTTCTGTGATTCAGAAGAGAAATTTTTTGGAAATCTGATTGAGTTATAACTTATGTTTGTTCTTCCTCAAGGATTGATTTCCTTTTGTTACTTTTTTCCTCCACTGATAGATCAAGTCTTGGAAGATCAGGAAAATCTGCTTTAACACTTGTGCCACAATTTTTAAAAATATGGATCTGGAAATTCCACTTGTTAGAATAATTTGATCTTAGATTCCAGAATGAATTGAATAATTAACCATAAAATTGAAGGAAAAATCACATAGGCAAAGTGGTTCTTCAGGCTGAAAAAGTGATAAAATCATTTAAAACAAATTCCTTAGCTCAGAAGGTTGAATATATTCCTCAGCCTCTTCCATTTTCCCCCTAAATGTTGATTGTGATCAAGTAGACCCTTGGAAAATGCAGACTCTCTGAAATTTGTATAAGAAATAGAAAAGAAAATCTCCTGTTGCCTGACACATCTCAGCACCAATTTTAATGGCATAAAAAACATCATAGAACTGCCTAACCCTTAGATTTTTTTCATGATGAAAAATAAAGGATGATATCTATCTCTCAAGTTTTATGTATTGGTCAAAAAAATATTTTTGGAACTGACAACCACCCCAGTGCAAAATTGAATAATCAGGATGAAAAAATGATGGAAAATTTGAATAATGATTCATGGAAGTGAGCCTATTCATTCCTGGATGTGCTTTAAATTCTGGAAAACAACCCAATCCACCATAAGGATGAAAGCAAAATATAGTGAAGAGGGTCATACAATTTGCTCTGTTCACTACTCCTCCTCAAGGAGCCGTCTGAGTGCCCAATTGTGACATCTCAATGGGAAAATTGAGAAGGATCATTACCTGTGTGTAATTAAAATCCATCAGAAAAAAAACAGGAAATACCATAAATTCCAGCTATATTTCAGCTATTTGTTCTACTTTTGAAAACTAAAAGGACATACCATACCTTCCAGCCATATTGCAGCTATTTGGTCTCCTGTTGAAAAAAAAAACATGATATACAATAACTTCTATCCTTGTTGCAGCTATTTGGTCTCCTTTTCAAAACAAACAAGGCCTAACATACCTTCCAACCATATTGCAGCTATTTGGTCTCCTGTTGGTAGGTGAAAAAAATCAAAGTGGGATGGAAGGGGGTTTTATAAATTTTCAATGTTCAAAAATATCTTGAGCCAAGTGAGTAATTATTCATTACATGTGTTGTCAATGCCCTCTGTTACAGTCCTTGTTACATTTGTTGCACTTGTTACATGTTTTTTCCTTGTTTCATGCATTTGACCTGTATTTGTCTGATATCACAAGATAAACCTCATATATACATACAAAGAGGTATTTGAAAAATATTACAAAGAGATAAAAACAAACCTTACAAATGTATGTACATACATACAAAGATGTTTTTGAAAAGTATGAAAACTTAAAATCTATGTGCACACATCTGTTGGTGTGTGAAATTTTTCTAAAAAGAAAAAAGTGTAATTGGAAACAAAATCAGACAGAAAAAAAAAAGCAGACAGAAAAAAAAAGCAGACAGAAAAAAAAAAGTTGACTGAAAAAAAAGTTGAAAGAAAAAAAAAGCGGCTGAAAAAAAAGTGGACTGAAAGAAAAAGCAGACCAAAAAAAGAAAAAGAAATGGACTGAACTGGATGCAAGAGGTGCATATACAACAAAGTGGATAAATGAATACAACCCCAAGGACCTCAAAACCAAGTTGGGTGTGTGAAGATTTTCAATATTTCATATTTATGGATAGAGTTTTGCCCCAAAATTTGGGTACTGATTGGGATTCAATAATTTGGATTGGTAATGAAAAACTTGGGGGCTGGTTTGAAGATGATTTTTCATTTTAAAATTAAACCTGGATTGAGTTGAAAAATATATGACATTCTTGATTTTTGATTAAATCAGGATTAAGCTAAAAAACACATGTCAATTTATTGATATAGGAGTAACTCAAACACAATATGAATTTCAAATGAATCAGTTTCTGGGATGTATATAATTTAAAAACTCATTGTAAACAATTTTATTGGATTTGAATGAAATTTGGTTGTCAGTTCTGTGTGTCACCACTACCCTTGTTGAGTGGCTGGAACTACTCCTTGACAATGCTACACATTACTGACCATGCAAAAACACTGGATCTTGCAGAAAAAGACCAAAATTAGAAATTTTATGACCTTTAGATTTGTTGATTGTAAATGAGAAAGCCAAATTTATTGGAAAATGTTTGCAAATAAAATTCAAAGGAAGTTCATTTGCATCAGGGTCAGTAACCAAGGGGATGCAGGGAATGGCAAACAGACTTCCAATGGAATCACCAGTTGCAATCTTGGCAACTATAACATTCCTTGCCAATCTGGAAAAAATCAAGCAAGTTCCATTTCAAAGCCAAATTTTACAGTCCATGTTAATCAAAATAATTATAGGGGCACCAAATTTCAGATTCAAGCCATGAGGAGTAAATTTAGGAAGAAATAATGTGTTGGGGAACTCTTGTTGGTATAGATTTTCAGTTCCATCTTCAAAATAGTCATTGATTTTATAAGTCTTGATGTTTTGATTTTTTTATGTTTCCAGGAAGAGAATTCATTAGCAAGTTATTTATGTTGTAAAATTCTGTATTTTTTCAACATAATACAACAAGGTCCAGGCAATAACAATTTTCAAGATAGAAATGGTGCAAGTTTGGAAAAAAATTGTTGATTAATCTATCAAAATCTTGATCTTCACTATAGCCATGAATAAACATGTGATTAGGAAGCAGAATTCTTTTTGAACCCTGTATATTACTTGGAACATCTCCAAAATTGAGTAAGACATTTTTTCAATCAGGATTCCCTGCATCATGCATATTTGAAATAAGGTTCAAAAATTAGAAATGTCTCCAGCAAGAAGAATTGACCAAAATTGCATCAAAAATTGGGGTATGTGTACCCTTTAGAAACAGAGGTAAGCTTTTCCCAAAGTCTACATCAAGAACCATTAATTTTCCTCCAAAAGTTAGGTTGGAATCTATGAGGTCTTGAGGTACCCTATCAAAAAACTCAAGAGCATGCCTATGAATCATAGTTTCTTCATTCAAGATTATCAAAGAAGCCTTTTTGAGAGATTAAGCCTTTTTGGAATTATTTGATACTCTTGATACAACTCTTGATACAGAAGAGTTATTTAACCTCAAGGGAATTCCAAATTTGAGATGAAATGTTTTTCCATTTTTTAGATTAATTGAAGATATTCCACTACCAGCAAATACCATAGATATTCTTACAGATGATCTGATAGAAGCCAGAGAGAGTGTATATATGAATTTTTTTCCGGACCCACCAGGTCCATTAATCAAGTATTAAGAGGGTTGAGAATAATTTCATGCATTGATTATCTTATCAAATTTTTCCTTCTGTCTATTATTCAAAAGATAAATTTTTGGAAAGTTTTATTTATTTATTGGAGAATTTCTGGTCTTCCTCAAGGTTCCAGTTCCTGTTGTCTCTTTTTTCCTCCACTGATTGATCAAATCTTGGGAGATTTGGAAAAGATTCTGTTAAATTCTGTTCTAACTTACTATTCACTTCTTTAAATATTTAGATCAGATACTTGCCATGTCAATTAATGTTGTTAATGTATTCAGAATTCCACCTTGAAATGGTGTTTAATTTTTTCTTATTTTCTTTTTCTTTTTTTTTCTGTTCTAATTCTCTTGTTTTCTTCCTTATTGTACTTCTCATTCCTATTGTCATCCAAACAGCAAGCAGTGGGATCCTACAATTTCCGCTGAGAACAATCTATTTCATTTTGAATCAGACTCTTGATCCCAATCAAACCAATTGCGCCTCTTGAAGCACAACAATGAGGACAGCAGATTTGAATGTCAAGAATCACTCTTATTATCTTCTTACCTAACAATCAATCTAACAACTTTCAATCAAATCAAGGCAACTAGCAGCCAGCTTGATCAAAGTAAGAACAGCAAGCTTTCAGCTCCTCATCAGAATGCTTACTCATCATTAACTGCAGGTCATTCAAGGTGCTTAAGTCCATCAAGTTCCTCAATCAATTACTGGCTTTGAAATCTATTCATTAGGCTTATAGTACATCCTCTCTGCCCTCTTTGTGTCTGAGCCAACCATTCACTGAATCTTACCACCTTATCAGACTATAATCTCCTTTATATTTTCATTCAAAAGCTTCACTTAGTTTGAATCAAAGATATCAGCCAGTTATAACTCCATTGGTTTTCATTCTGCTATATCTATTGTTTAATTTACTTTCATTTATTTCAAAATACTCATCTTCCATTATTTTTGTTGAATTACATTTTAGATTGGTCTTGGTTACCAATCCAAAATTCCTCAGATTCTTCAACACTTCCTCCACAATTTTGAAACATGATGGGGGTTATGGATTTTGATATTTCATTTTTGAGAACTCTTTGATCTGAGATTCCAGAATGAATTAAATAATAAAATATCAAATTGAATGAAAAATTCCATAGGTGTTGTGGGTTTTCAGGCTGAAAAAGTGCCAAAATAATTCCAAACAACCTCCTTAGCTCATAGGTTCCAAGAGATTCCTCAGCTTCTTCCATTTTTGTATCAAAATGATAGGTAGACCCCCATTGTTTCATAAAAATGATAGGTAGACCCTTTTCCAAGGCAGACCCTCTGAAAGGTGTATAAGAAATTACATTTACCTGCTTTAGGTGATTGAAAGAAGTTGCACCAACACTATTTTTCAACAACAATCTGAGAAAATACCTCTCAACATCTGCAGGATAAACATTATCAATCCTTCCAATTGAAAAAACTCTCTGTCTGGGCCTCCATTCTTTTCTCTGGGGATTCCATGTGAAATTTTTTGTAAATTAAGAATATTTTATGGTCCTTGCTTCAGGTTCAATTGAATTCCTTCTGGAATATCATTTAAAAGTAGTTTTTAAATGTTTTGATCTTTGAAACACTTCATCCAGGGCTTCATAATCTTCAAAATTCACTTTTTGTTGGTCAGGCAGGTGAATGTTCAGTTTTATAACAGCAGGTAAGTTAGCAGATAAATTAAAGGAAAAAATTCTCCAGCATGCCTCAGGTTCAGAAAACTATCTTGAATCTCTAAAACAGTTTATTTAATCCAATTTGCTACCAACCTCCAAAGTAACAAGTTCATGGCCCTTATAAAAATATAAGGGCCATGATGTTTTACCACTTAGATACCTGCACATACTTCTACATTGATGTGACATTGGTATTTCTCCAAGAGATAGGGATTGTAAGGTAAAACCTGGGAATTTTCAATCAGAGGTCTTCTTTGGTCATGGGAGTGAGATATTGTAACTCAATCTTGGCTTATTTCATACACAGGATAGTAATTTTCACCCATGATGGTTTTGGGTATCTCTTTCTGCATGTACCATTATACATGCATGGGGAATCAAGGTTGAAAATACCACATGTTAAATGCATCATGTTTCTCTTTGATTGTTGAAAACAATGAGGGTGAATGTTTTAATTAGGAATCTCTGCACAAAAAATCATGTCAATTTTTTCAGATTTTCTGGGCTTGTGGTCATGGTACAGGATCACCAACATGTGAGAATGTGGAAGGCCTTTCTTCTGGAATTCTATGACATGATTGTGTCCCATTGTGGTTACAAATTTCCATCCTTAAATATTCAATCAAGTATCCTTTTAAATTTTGATTTTAAAACATGTCTGAAATTATCTGGCCTATCCAGTTCTGTTAGATCTGGAAAAAGATTGTTTAGAATTTCTGGCATGCTGAGTTACATTTGACTTTTATAAAAAGATCAGGATTTCCCATATGCTTAAATATGGGCATAGAATCCTCAAATAAAGCCTTCATGTCCCTTGGGCCACCTATAAATGATTGAGGAAGGATAAAAAAAATTGAGTGTTGACTGGTTTTGAAGTGACAAAGGCCCATCCATAAAGGTAAAAAAAGGCTGTTAATCCAATGCTTCAAGGCCTAGTTTTTATCAGTCAGGTAAGTTAGTTATTTAGATAGTTCAATGACATCTTTTTTGCAATGATTCTGGTTAACTATCATGGGATACAAGGTTGGTCCTTGAAGTAAGGTCAGAATGAAAATTGATCACAAAGATAAAATTCAAGTAACATTGAATATGCTATTGACTTAATTCTTGGGATCATTATTCTGTATTAAAAAAAAATACTTCTAAGTATCCTCTGGTTTATTTGGATTGAATACAAAAAAATTAGCCCATCTCACTAAAAATTATTTCTAAATATTTAGCCTTTTTTTGACTCATCTAACACAATTTTAAGGTGTGATGAACTCAGTAATTTTGCAGGGCCAAAAAGGTGTGCTGATAGGATTATTTTTATCAATGATCAAGATTTTTTCAAAACCCATAAATTTTGAAGAAGAGGTTGATGAATCCCACTTCATTTCTAAAATATTTTGTGAAGAGCTTTTGAATTATATAAAATTCTTGGCCTTGTAAAATTGAATTTTAATTAAGAATTTCAAGGCTTAGTGGAATTGAGTTTGAAGATATTTGGAGCTTCAAACTTGGTCTAAACTTTCAGAAAAAAGTAAGATAGGTGACTGTTAATAAATTTATTGCCACTTGCTATCAAATATAGCACTTTCATGATCTACATTTCCATAATTTTTCATTTCTTCCACTAAAATAATCTGTATTAACATGTGCACTTTGGTAAGCCCATTGGGATTTCTACAGGATGTGTGATAAGATCTGTGATTCATGAATAGAAATATCCTTCATAAATAGAATGGTATACAATGTTGATTAAATCAAAGGAGAACACAACTTGAAAATTGATTCTTACCCTATTTTTATATATGAAATAAATTTTAATGAAATTATTTTATTGATTGTTCAATCTAAAATAGGCTATTCAAAAAAAAAAACAATAAGTTATTCACTTTATTACCCAAAATTCATCACCTATCTGGGGATCATAAGGAGAATTTTGAATTTAATCTTGGTTTTCTTGAGAATTAATTGGATTATATGAATGCATTTAGTGAATAAATTTCAATCGTGAAAAAAAACCATTTATTTGAAATTGGTAGCAGCAAATCAAAAATGATATTAATTGTGAAATATTTTTTTCCATATTTTCTTCTCTTTATATCAAGAATTATTTGGTTGTCCTCTTTTTTAATCAAACATGAAGCTCATTCAGATATATTCAAGTTAATAAAAACAGTTTTTGTTCAAATTAATTTGGAAATAAACTTTCTTAAACATGGAATTTCACACATTGGCTAAAAAATTGATCATTAGATTTTTTTCAAACTAGGACCATGTTAATTCAATAATTTCTTCTTTAATTCCTTGGAGAATTTTTTGTTTTGCTTTTATAGATGAGATCAAGATACATACAAAATTATTTCCAATCAATTAAAAATATAATAAAAGAATAAGTTCAAATGGGAAACTTTACGGGAATTTTTTTGGTGAATAATTACATTTTAATACTGGTTGACCAGAGTAATTAATTTTTTTTATGTGAACCAGGAAAAAAATTTAGGGTTGGGCTACAGGATGGTTGGTGATTTTTGATTAGGTGGGAAAATACTTGAGAATCACACAATTTATTCATGAATACTGATTTTCAAACTGGAACTCATTTTTCCAAAGTTTGGAAGAAAATGTTTCTTCTGAATTTTAACTATATTAATTCTTCTGGTTCAGAAATCAGCCTCCATATAAACATCAATTATGTGTGGAATTCTCTTATTTTTGTCAGGGATTGTTTCCAAGATAAGATTTTTGGATAAACACATAGGATACTCAAAATTTCAAACATCTTAATAATTATCATGATTATCAGAGTTAAAAACCCAGGCATTTTCAGATTTGATGCATGAAATCAAAATAATTTAAAACTATTAAATTAGTTTGCTTGAGTGATAGTTTAGGATTTTCAGCCTGCTACTATTGCATAGGAGGCTGAAGAAAGTACCAAAAATACTAAAAATAATAGCCTGCATAAATGATGGGGAATCCTAGAATATTTTTGCCAAAATTGATTTCCAACCTAAAATTAGGTAGGTTCACCCACTGGAACTACCCTCAAATTCCATCTCCTTGAGCATTTAATTAAGTTTGCCAAAATAATGGCAGCATCAATTTGGCACTTTTTGAACATTCTGAAATTTTTTCACATGAAACATCCCATATCTTTTACCTAACTAAAAACCCATCAGAAATGGAGTTTTGTGTATAGTTTAGGAGTTATGGACATATTTGTGTTTTTTCCAAATTACTGCATGCAGCCATGAAGAAAAATAGCAGGCCTGATACATGCATGCAGCCCTTTAATTCAAAATTCATGTGAACAGCTGCATCCCCAGCTGTCAGTGCAAAAATGACCACAAAAAATCATTACAGAAGGATAAAAACAAAATTTGGATTGAAAATTTTGACCAGAATCACAAAAAGGGCCAAAAGCCACTTTTGCAGAATTCTCAAACCTGAAAAGGTCACACCTGCACTACCTAAATAACATACAAATGTTCAAAAAATTATGCTTAACTAAATAGAATGTCACAGAAAATTACAAAAATAGCAATAAATACACCCACAGAACCTTAAAAAAAATCAAGTAAATCCACCAACAGGATGTGTACATGGATTGCAGGCCCGTTTTGTTGCGCAATTATATTTCAAATTCTGATTCATTTGTAATACATCAAAAATAATTGTTTTTCAAATAAATTGTACAGCCTTATTGACACAAAAAGAGAATGGTGACACTCACAAAAACACTTACCCTAACCTATACATGCAGTCCTTATAAATCTGGTTAGTGTTATCTTAGATTGAACCTCCCTTTCAATCATCCTGTTTTTGTTGTTGTTTCACAATCATCTTACAATTGGAACTGCTTCTTTTCATAATTGTCTTGCCATAGGTTTGTGTCTCATCTTGAAGTTAGTGTCCTCTTAGACCTGGTTCTAAAAGGCTTTCAACGTGATTTAAACAGGTTTGTGTCTCATCTTAACGTTAGTGTCCTCTTAGACCTGGTTCTAAAATGCTTTCAACGTGATTTAAACAGATCAATTGTCCAACTCGTTTCCCCTGCCATTATCATGCAATATATTCCAGAAATATCATATTTGTTGAAATGTGACCAGGCTATCTGTCCTAAAATACAAAAAAAGGTTTTGTATCATGCATGGCTGCACTGCTTTCCCCAACACATGGTGGCTTCCCCTCCTTTTACACTGATGAACCTCATGGAAGCCCCTGAGAAACTTAAAATTTCTTTCAGGCTACTTATCTCCCATCTACTCATTATCATACCTACAGAAACTGTGCCATATTGGAATCAATTACTTATTAAAGATAATTAAGTGATGAATGGCTATGGTCTGACTATTTTGTTGAACAGCCAAACCTTATAACTCAAATTTTTCACCATGATAAGCCCTCAAAGAATAATAATAGTTCCACTAACCACCCTTAATCTCAGTTATTTCAGGTAGCTTGGTATCAAATATCTACCAATTAAATTATTAGTCTATTCTCTGGATGTTTTTCTAACCTAGCACAGCCATACCATGTATTTCCTGGATAATAACTCCCTTGTATAAAGGTTCCAAAATCCCAGGTTCACATATTATAACCTCCATCCCATGAATAGAGGTGTTAAAGATCCCCTCTATTAACTGTGGCCCCTATTTTTATCTGATTGAAAATTTACTTATTGATTAATTCAACCTTAAAAAATAAAAAACCATCTAGTTGAATTTGTTTAATCCATCTATTTACAGGCTATTTCTGCATTACTGTGAAAATATAATTATTTCTTTATTAATCTATCACCTCCAGTAGATAAAGTATTTCAAGGGTAATGGAATCTATTAGGCTGAAAAGGATCAACTTGCAAGGAGGACACCACTTATTATCCTGGAAATATCCCTGGTACATGAAGATTTTTCATTTTTGAAATAAAAATATAACAAGGTTGATCTTTTTAATAGCGCTTAAGATAATTAGAAATATAATGATTAATCTTAAAGAGTAAAATCCAATTTTGAAATTTTCAGAAAAGATCCATGTTGTTAGAAATGTGTGGAGCTTTCCTGGACAGGATTGAGTGTGTTTAATCAATTAGTATTTTTGAGAATTTTCATTTTGTGATGTGATTAATGGAATATATCTGATTTCAAAGCAGAATTTGATTTTGGTTGTGGTCTAATGACAGGAAAAAATTGAATATAAAACTAAAGTAATTGGTGAAACCAATGAGAAAATATTATCAATACCAGATTATTCATCCAAATCATAAAAAAACAAAATTATTCTAGAGAAAGAAGCATTCACATGGATAGATGTAATAAATAAAAATCTCAACTGAGACAAAACATACTGGTAGCCAAGAAATAAAGGAAATAATTTAATTATAGCGCATTTGCCTGCTTTCTATGGTTGGAGGCTTGACTCTTGAGTGTTTCATTTTTTTCCAAAAAAAGTATGGGTATAATTTTTTTTCAAAACGCAAATGATGGTTTTCAGCCAAATTAGATTTTTCAAAATCTCAAATCATTAAAAAAGGAATCACTTATTTTACCCAAAGATTCCAAACTTAACTAAATTCCCTTATTTCTGAAAATATTAGATTCTATCCTGACTTTAAAACACATTTATGAAATAATACAATCTCAAAATTCCCACCCCATGTACTTAAGGAGGAATTAGATCAATATGGGTTTAAAAGAAACCTGCTACTAGCATGAGATAATTTCAAGTGAAAATCAAATTTCAGGCCACTTTAGTTAATATTTATGTACCTTTAAAGGCTGAGATGATGATTTTTTGAAACAATTAAATGGGAAGAAATCCAATTTGAAAATCTTTATGCATAGTCATGCAAGAATTTATCAAGCTAACTGACTGAAGAAATATTTCAAACAGTAAAATAAATATGATTCAAAGGGAAATAATGATAATAAATAAAAACCAGAAAAACTGAAATTACAAGTTTTGCAGAGTAATCAGTGGTTAGTGGAATTTTCTTTAGAAAAATAAAAATTAAACTGCTTGGGAAGATACAGTTGTAATTAAACTATAAAATGAAATTAAATAAAGAATTCTTGATTGGTTTGGTTTAGATTAATTAAAAGATGAAAGGCAATTAAAATTATAACTAAGAATCAAGCAGGATCTTTAAAATTTTATCATAAATTAATTGAGGGAAGCAGGATTGATGGTTCAATACAGATAAACAGTTTCAAGGACCACATTAGTTGATGCAAACAAAATTTAGAAATTCTCAAAAAAAATCAAGGATAATGATTAATATTTGAATAAAACATTTGATTATTCTTGTAGATACCCTAGTATGATTCCAACTTATTTTTTGATATTGGGCTGTTTTGTGTTCAAAAATTTCCAAGATTAATACTTGATTACTGAGTTTGGATTTGATTTTTAATCTATTTTTCCTGAGAGATTTATTTTAGGGGGAATAAGATTTTGAAAAAACTCAATCAAAAAACCACCATTTTTTATGGCCCAAGCGCCCATTGAAAATGCTAGTTTTCCAAAATTCACTCACCATCTAACTTCTTTATTTCAAAATGGCAGTTTTTGTAGAGATGTCAGATTTAAAATATAAAAAATGCCATTTTTTTGCATCATAATTGATAAAAATCCAAAAAAACTATCCACACCCCCAAATAATTGATATTAAAAACAGCATCCCCACAGCTCCACATCATTTCTATCAAAACCAATATCACCACCCTTTCACATAGTGATATAAAAAAAATCATCACTGTGTCACACCATACACCTAATCACTTAAAATCACACACATAACCACCACTTGTAGAGCCCTTCACTCTCAGAATGTCCAAACCATCAAACAGACAGCTTGTTTGAAATTCAATCAAGATTGCTTGATATCTGATAATATTTTCTGATAATATTTGAATCTTATTGATTAAATTTGAAAATTATATTATGAAATAAGAACTTGGTACCAAGAATACACACTCTCCAAAATAGTGTGAAAGAAAAAAATAAACATCCTCCCTGAATTAAGATTCCAGGAAATCTTTTGAAATTTGTTAGATTCACTCACAAGAATTTTTCAAATGATTTAAAAAAAAAAGTTTTTTCAGAAACTTCAGAATACTCAGGATGACGCATCTGATCAAGTTTCAGTATCTCTTTTTTTATTGGGACCCAATGGTAATGATGCAGATTTTGATAAATTTAGAAATATCTCCTGGCGCAGGCCAAAAGTACACCAAAATATTACTAAATAATGCCAATTTTTTGAAATTGATATGATTTTAGAAATCATTTTTCTAAGATGATGCCTTTTTGAATCATTGGAATGATTTTATTAAAAAAGAAAATATTATATTTGTGCCAACTGGTTCCCTTTCCAACCCCAAGAAGGCGTGTAGAACTTTTAAGGTTTAAAGGAGTGCCTTTGGTGGTATAACATATCATTTGATGGTGTGTTGGGCCCCAAAATGCCTGTAAGCATGAATTGAGGCCCTGAGTAGTAGATTTTTGGATAATTAAAATATGACACCAATTGAGTAAATGAAATATGAAAAATCAAGAGATGAGGTTTTTAAGAGTTAGAAAATATGTTATTTTTTAATGGCAGGTTTCAACCCAAAACCACTAATTCAAACCTGCAATTAAAAAATTGAAAAAACCACTTATTTCACATCAGGTTCTTCAGAGATAACTGAAAAAATTGGGCTTTTTCAAATATAATATATGAATTTCCATCTCATTCTTCTCTCTCCACCCCAACTAAACTCCAATATCCAGCCTGCTCATCACACTGAGATACACTCACAACCATCAAGACTAATCTGGCTGATCATTTTCCAGAGTATTTCAATCAATTAGATCCTCATCTAAAGTCCCTTCTGCTCTCTAACCTAACAAATTGTTTTAATACTCTCCTTACCCTCACTCAAGCCAAGGTCCACCCAAGCTCATTGCATCAATTGAATCCTTCCAAAATTCTTCCCTTTTCTAAATCCACCAAGGGAGAGCTTTGGATTGACATGCAAACACACTGACTTGATCAAAAAATTGGGATAAATCCAGCAGAACATGAGGTGTTCAAGATCCAATTGGGTACCAAATGTAAGGATGAGGTTGGATTGAGGTTAGATTGACTTTGAAAAATTTTTGGCAACTTTTGAAACCTCTTAAGGAATGTGCTTGAAATTGAAGGTGCCACACTCATTGTACTACCACTAAAAAAAAGTGTGGAGGAGGTTGGGTCATCTTAGGATGACTGGGATTGAAAAGATCCACTGGATTTTTGATTGCTGGTTTGGTCATCATTGGAAATTATTCTACCATTTCTCTAGTCAATAATACCTCTTTTTCTTCTCCTTATTCATCAACTGTTAGAACTATGGGAGAATTTTGTGATGAAGATGGCTTGGGATCTTGAAATAGTAGTGAGGATGGTCAATGAATGAATGATTTGAGGAGTCCAAAAGTACTTAGCCACTACTTTAAACAATGCTTTTATTTGGGATTTGATTTTCTAGAGAGGCTAGATCTTGAAGACCATGAAAGAATTAGATTATTATCATCATCCTTATCCATAAAATTGATAACCTATTTGATCCTCTAGTTTGTAGAAATAAATCTTGATTGAGTATGAAGAAGCAATGTCATCTAAGAGATACAGTGTTTACATTTGAGTAAGTTCATATTGGACAGTTCAAGATGTATATGGAAAAGATTAGTGGATGAGTTGAATAGATGGGAATGGGAAAGCTCATGATTGTTTCAATCCTTGATGAGATGGACACTTGGAGCTTTCCAAGTTCTTTGAATGTTTTGAAGGTTGTGATGAATCTTGGAGGAAAGCTTGGAATTTTTCTTGGTGGGTTGAATTGATTCAATAAGAGGTTGATGATCTCCAGTACCACCACATGCGTTTCCCATCATCATTCAGGACTCCTTCCTTCTAACTGTCAATGATAAGTTAAAAAAATGGTTTGATGAGTCTTGGGACTTGATTTAAAGAAAGAATGATGGTTCTCCTTGACTTTATTCAGAGACAATCCTTGGACTGGCTGAAGAAAATTTTGGAGTTGATTCAGTCATCTGCTGCTGTCCTTCCATGGGGGACTAAAAGTATGGATTGATTGGTTAAAAGGGTGAGGTGCAACCTGCAGGCATGAAAAAACCAATTTTTTAATACTGATGAGAAGAAACAATCAAAGGAATTGTAGAGATCCGTACATGGTTTGGTTGAACTTTACCATAAGAAAAGGGGTGTATGATTGTTAAAAAGGGCATTATTGATCAATTTATTTATTGATGAGAACATTTGATAGGAGGAAGCGCCTGATTAATGCATGAAATTTAGCTTGAGTGAAAAAAAATCAGGTCTAAACTTTTTTGAGATCCTCATACAGAAAAAAAAAAGGATTGAGATATTAAATTTGATTAAAATGAATCAACACACATAAGAGATACATCATATCTTTGGAAGATTGATCCACATGATAAAAAAAATCTGGTGAGACAGAAAAACAAGTTTTCCAAAGACACAAATGAAATTGTGATTCAAGAAAAAAAAAATTAGGGCAAGGAAGGTCATTGATTAATTCCAGCATCCACCCATCAAGGTGGTTTAAATTGCACCAATCTTCAAAATAAAATTTCACCCATGAATTCCCTCCTACAGTCAGCCCAAAAGTGATTTCACCAGAAAAAGAAATTAAAAGATTAATTTATTGCACTGAAATGACCCAGAGAGCAATTGCAATGATGATTAAATTGATAACAAGGATATAATAAGCTTGAGGCTGAAGACAAGAATCAAGGGTTGGAGGAGGTGGCAAGGGTGGTTCTGGTTGATCCGTGTGATCTTTGAGGTGAGTCAGAATAAGATATTTTTTTCCCATCCTGCAAGGCTGATGGTGTTATTTATTTGTTTTGATATGAGGATGACTTGGAGGGGTGGAATTGTGTTTGGAATGGTGATGGTTGAAGATAAATAAATGGTGGGTTTGTTGTTTGAAACATGCAATTTTTGGGAACCTGCAATTTTGAAATACACCAGTTAAAGGGTATGTGTATTTCAGAGACCTGCCATTAAAAATGGTGGATTTGGTAAAAACACATTGTGGCTTTTTAATGGTGTATTTGCTTATCCTGATACACCCTATTAAAAATGGCAGGTTTTGTAAAAAGAATGGCAGATTTTCTAAATTCATACATCCTAATATTTTTCTGATGAAAACAAAGAATCAAAAAATAATTCCATCTGAAAATCAAAAAACAAATCAAAAAATTGGTTTATTTCTAAAATAAGCCATTTGAAATTTTTATAATTCCAACTTTGGTGCAACCTAATGAACGGAGGGCCTGTTTGAATCCAAACAAAGGTTCATGAAGCTTCATGAAAATTTTGAATAAGCCTTATTTACTAGAACTACTAGAACCAGGATTTGAGGATCTCATGTCTGCAATTGCAGGTGTTTGCAATCCACCATCCACACATGCACCATATATTTCTTTCATGATGCTGGAATTTCTCACCAGCCAAATCATAAATTTTGGTCCATACCAAAATAATAGTCATGAAAATTAAATACACAAAAAATATTTTTTGTACATACATCTCAATTACATACACACAAATATTTTTTGTGCATACATCTCAAGTACATGGACACAAATATTTTTTGTAAATACATCTCCTCTCCACCCTTCAACCTCCTCCAGATCCAGTCTCCAATCCCATTGCATGTATGTTTACTCCCAAATGTTGACCAAAAAATCCCCATCCTGGCCTTTCAATCCCATCATGTAACATGCTTCCAATCAAAGGAAGGTTATTTTAAGGATTGTTAAATCTTTGCAATCAAAGCTGAAGAAATTGAAGGAAAAGTAATTTTACAATGATGTTTTTTTTTGGTTGAAAGATATGGGGTTGGATGGTATTAAATTTGAAGCTGAGGAGGAGTGATTGATGCCATGGAAGTTGTTGAGGTTTTTAGTTTCAAGAAGATGGGAGTATGGCATTTGGGAAGGCAAACAATCACCAGTGTAGTCTCCAAATTCATGAAAAGTTGGCATGCTAAATGCACATGGACATTTTTTGGTCAAGCATTAAACATGATATTTGTGCAAAAGCAATCATGAAGATATGCAATTTTTTTACATATATTGCTACATGATGCTTGTGTGGATTCACAAAGGCCCTAAATTTTCTTCAAATGAAATTAGTTACCCCCTGTAATTTTGGCCTTTAATCAGAGATATGGTTTTACCATGAAAGGATCATGTAAGAAACTAGAATAAGCTTTTCTATATCACCCAAGAAATAATTTCTTTCTCTTAATTTTTTGGCTTTCTGAGCAAAAAATTACAAAATTTAAGGATAAAAACAATGAAACTTTTGATATAAAATTTCAAATTTCAATATTTGATTGAGATACTTTTTATAGAGAATATATTACAGCTTCATTGCTTCTTGAGAGCCACCTGAAAAGGAAAAATGAAATCTGGATGGTCAGATCTACTTTATTATTGTGAAATTGATTGAGAAAGATGTGATAATTTTAAGAAAATACAAAATATTCATGAATCATGCAAATTTCAAAACATTTTCCAGAAAATTAATTTGGGGAGGGCCTGGGGATTTTAAATTGCTTAAATGCAATGATGGGGGCTTGATATCCTAATAATTAAGTATTTCTATTCCATTTTGCCATTCAAGTTTGACAGGTTTAAACCAAATTCCAAGGCTGAGTCAGATTCAAATAGTAAGAAATATGTGTTTTAGGGACTCCTTTGTGATTGGGATGAGTTTATAAAATTGCTTGCTGGCAGTCAATTGAGGGGGAATTTAGTACTAAAACTATTGGGATGATAGAGTAATACTAAGGGTGGTTTGTAATTGCATTCCCCTCTGAGTACTATAGTAAGTCTAAAAAAATAGAAAAAAAGATCTTTGTGGCTGATTTTCAGATAGATTTTCTACTAGAGTAGTCTCTACCATACCTAGGATCAATGTTTTCAAGCTTGATAAGGAAAAATTGGTGGAAAAGATGGATAAATTTTTCTGTAGAATCTGATTAAGGGAAAAATATTCTATGTTGTATTATCCTTTAGATATTCTTCTCTATTTTTATTGGTTACTGTTGGATACTTCTTTGATTTTACAGGTGATGATTGATAAGGTTTGAATGGTTGAGCATATAGTTTGTAAGTACTGATTGTGCATGATGATAGAATATAATTATGATGATGGTTGAGGTAGGTGATGATGATGATGGTCAAAGTAGGCAATGGTGATGGTTGTTTGTAAGGGCTTGAAATTCATGATAAGGGTTAAAAATTGGTATCAAGGGTTGCCAACCTTCTATAAGGGCTTAATATTCCTTATAAGTTTGGTTATTGTTGAAAAGGGTTGATATTCCTTTACAAAGGTTTCAATATTCTATGTAAGGTTTTGACATTCCTTGAAAGGGTTTGATATTACTTGTGAGGGTCTTAACATCAACTATTAGGGTTTTACTGGCCACATACTGAGTGTTAATTCACTGAGTGATGAGGATGGGGATGCCTGGAGGTCACTAATGGGGGTGAAGATGCCTGGAGGGAATGATGGGGATACAACCTGGATAGGGCTAGATAGCCCCCCTTAAATAGAAAAATATGCCCTCAGGGCTGCCCCTGAGGTTGCCCTGAGGCTCTCCCTATTACAGTGGCATACATTTACATGTGGTATTTTGGATAGTCAGAGAAAGAGACTGTGCATGATTTTCATGCATGTACAACCTTCCATATATTAGTGTGCTGTACTGATGAGGTTATTGATGCAGGTAATCCCTCCATAAATTGATTCTTTATGGTGATGTGGTGAGTGATACAGGCACCTCCTACATAAGTTGCTCCTGTATTATGGTGTGGTGACTTTTTTTGGTTCTGTATGCAGTGTCTTGCATATATTAATTCAGTAATATGCTGAACAGCCTCTGGTCTTCTGATTGGTGGTTTGTTTGGTTCTGCATTCAGTGTCTTGCATATATTACTTCAGTATACTGCTGCAGGAGTTTGTTTGGTTCTACATGCAGTTTCTTGCATATATTGATTTTGTATACTTCCACAGGGGTTTAGTTAGTTCTGCATTCAGTGTCTTGCATTTATTACTTCTGCATACTGCTGCAGGAGTTTGTTTGGTTCTGGAGTTTTACACTATGTGATATGTATTTGAGGACTTCCAGAGTATGTCCATAGGTCTTTTGCTGGTCTATGCCACCTGGTTGGGATATGAGTAGGCCAGGGTTGATTTGAGCTGTATCTTCTAATTAATGAGAGATAGAGGAGTACTTTGGCTGGTTATTTTTGTTGTAGGATCTATTCTTGATGTTAAATTGAGGATTGGAGTTATGCTTATACTATAAAAGAGATTCTGATGGCTATAGGTTAGGTTTGGTCTACCACAGGGTTCTTGCTGATTATATTTCTAAATGTACCTCTGGGAGTTAGTTTAGACATGTTCATAATGAAAATATTGACTTTTGGTGACATATGGTTGGTTTGATAAATTGATTTGGTTTAGATCAATGATTTGGATGCTTGGTGAATGATGCAGTTTGTGTGTGGTAAATTAATAAACTTGGAAATGAGGGTGTGTATAGAGAATATGTGGAGTTTTTTTTTTTCTTTGCATTCAAATAGATGATAATGACCAGTGACATATTGAAGAATGGGAAACTAACTTATAATGATTTAAAGGTTCATCCAAGATGAAAATAATAAATGATTGATTAAATTAAATTAAAATTGAACAAAATAAATCAAACAATGGAAAGAAATCACCATTCATAAATCAAGAGCCCACACATTCAAAAACCTGGAGTAGTCACCACAGATAAAGTTTAAATAAAGCAGTATCATTTTTGGTGTTGGAATTCCAATTTATTTACTTAAATATCATCCAGGTTGAAACCAAGACCATCAAGAAGGTTTATAAAAATTCAAAAAACATTATTCAATTTTTGGCCATCATGAAAATTGTGATATCTTCTATAAAAATAAACAATAAATAGACTTATGATTCAAAATGAATCAAGATTACAAATCAACATATTTCTTTAGTAATTTGTGGGGCAAAACATCATTTGGCCCAACTCTTGGTTCCTTACAAAAATATTCATTTGAGATCAAAATCAGCCTAAGTTTAAATGACTTTATTTTTATTGTTTTACTTGAGATTTCTAATTTTTAATTTTCAAGGATTTGATTTGCAATGAAAATTATTATCATTTTGAATACTTGATCAAAGTTAATAAGTTTGTTTAAAATAAATAACATGCCAGAGAAACGGAAATGTGATTTTCTTTCTGTAATCCTTCCATTATTTTTGTTATTATTTAAAATTTTATCCTGTTTTCAACTCCAGATTCGAGTTTAGGACACTAAATCGAACTTAAATATCAGCATCCTGTTCAAATTGATCAATAATTGGGTTTTATTTTAACTTTCCACCAATTTCATAACCACTCATGGCAATCTTTAAATACATTTCAAGCTTTCAATCTTCCGATAGTCCACATTAACCTCAATTTCGCAATGAAATGTTCATACATCTTTTCATAATCTAAAATGTATGCCATAGAAATACATACCTGGCCCTTAAATGTAATCTTGCATATTCCACCACGAATTGGAGGCCAAGTTTTTTCGAGGAGATTCGACGACTGGATAATCTGCTTTCATACCAAGGCATTGGTGAACAAATGCGATGAATTCTCTAAAGGATTTGTCGAGAAAAAAATTCATTCCCAGATTTCCGGTGCAAAACGTTCAACTATTATTTGCTGGGAGCTACATTAGGATCCAAGAATCGTTTCGTATCTAATGATAATAGTCAGATAATAAGATATTACGTTTTGAGGTATTGAATCGGTAAGGCAAATTTTTTTTTCTCCTTTTAAATCATCAGCGAATCAAAAATGATGATGATCATGCTTACAAATCGTGGTCAAGGCGAGGATCGAAAACCTAAGTGATGCACCATAGAAATTTGAACAGTCCCAGTGTCCCCGGTGAAAATTTTGACAACCTGATGTGAGCCATTGAGTGAAGAGATCAAGGGATTAATTTGGCGGAGTAATAGCATAAGACGTGCTTACATGAGGCCTTGCAACGGAGTTGACATCGATGATCGGAGGCTTGATTTTCCTAGGTTATTGAAGATCGATGTGATCGAAAGGAAGAGCGAGAGCCAGCCTAAAAGGTGATATTTAGCGATCATCGATACCGCTGCACATGCCAAGGCCAAGACTTTTCTTTCGGGTGTCGAGATCGTTAATGTTGACACATCGTTTATATTTGATAAAACTTGTTTCTGAGCGATAAAACGAAAGGAAACTTGCCTGATGAAGGATCGAACTCTTCATATTCTTGAGGAGGGAACTCGAATCGTTTGATGGCAAACTTTTTCTCTAGAAAGCCCATCCAAGTTGTTCGTGGTTGAGATTCAAAAACAAATAATGACAACCGAGAAATCAATCAACCATTACCAGGATCAGATGGATGAGGATCGTTTATATATACGAAGGAATATGGCAAAAAATACTTACCAGGACTGCCATCCTTATTATTCGAGTCAGTGTGGGGCCTCAAAGCCGACATTTTGTACAGGAATGTAATTGCTCTAGTTGTCCCCAGGAATGGAGGATGCCTTGTCCAATGAGATAAGATGACCCCCGATGGTGGCGGGGACCCTGGTCTAGCTTGGAGGTCGTAACCCGAAGATTACCCGGAGAAGTCACCCGGTCTCCCTCGATTGTCGTCGATGTTGTCACGTTACATTTTGCCCCCCCCCAATTCCGAGAAAAGTAAACATGTAGTCGCGATTGAACTGAACCCAGCCCGTTTTAACAACCATCTCAGTTAACACGGAGACCTATTTACTTCAAATTCCAAGATCACACCAAGCACAAAAGCTGCCAGGGATTTCATGGCCTCTCCCGAGCTCGATCCACTCTAGAAATCCGGTCAAGTTCGTCTCAGTATCAAATAAGGAAGTAAATAAAGCCCTCAACGAATTGGCCCAACAACGCGCAGGGAGACTGGTTCCTATTTCATACTAACAAAACCAGGAAAACCCATGATGAATAAAAAGCTTGCGAGTGGATTACAACGACAGTTCCAATCATGTTACAGAGATTATTTGAAAATGATTACCACAAAACCCATGGTGAGTTTTTTGTTTCTGGACTTTTTCGATCTTTTGCTTTTTTTTGGATGAGTTCTCGCTCCTGCTTCTCCCCTTAATCTACTGAAACCTAGCAGCTCTCCTTTTTTAAACCATGACGTGTTTTGTTCAAAAAGCTTTCAATTTTCGCTCAAATGGATCGAAAGTAACTGAATTTATCCTTGACTAATCTTACACGCCTCCAAATGTGTGTGCCCCTCACCTCTATTATGTTTATCGTTGAAATTCTATTTGGGCCATGTTGGATGTTCCGTCTGGAAATTCTGGATTTTTCTTTCCATCCCCGGTGACATAACACATTGCAACAAGTAGATCTATAGGAAGAATTGGTTCAAATTTGTTACGAACCAATTCAGGAACGATAAGATACAGGAAGCGATGAAAAGGAGAGATTACGATTCGATCGAATATAGCATTAGGAGGATGAAGAATCAGATTGAACTGTACTCAAATCAATCGGTTCAACAGGTTCATCTTCCGACCAACCCAACAGATCATCAAAAAACTCACTATCACTTTGGTTGGGTTGCAAAGGGTGGTAAGCAAGGCCTTGGTCGACCATAAATCATTTCGATCCAGCCTTCCTCAAGCCCACGAAAACTTCATGTTGGCGTTCGATGAATATTACCCTCCCCTCGTGAAGAATAAATATTGCGAAAGCAAATGCTTTAAAATCAAGGTCCATGACGTTTCTTTGGAAGATAATACAGATAACCCCATACAATGATTTTCTTTCTTCCAAGGCTTGTAAACACCATGATAATAATGATGATAATGAATTACTTTAAAACTCGATAGTGATCGCCAAACCAGTTCTTCACCGTTTCTGTACGAAGAGAAATGCTCAAATAATCGAAGGCAAGTGGGAAAAAAAAACATGCAAGCAGGCCTCCAGCCTAAAGTATACTCAAACAAGGCAAGCATTGTCAAAAAAAAAAAAAAAAAAAAATAGCAGCAGAGATACTCTGACATTTTTTTTGAGTTCAGTTGACTGTCCAGAATATATATACTTATGCTAGATTGCCCGCCCAAATTTGGGGAGGAGGGGCATTTGCCCGGTGTAAATGTCCGGTGTAAACGTATGGAATGCAAAAGGTGCATCCTTGAGGTTGGGAAATGAATGGAGGATGCACGACCAGGGCAAGAACGCCAGCATTTACCTAGGGTGCAGGAGCCAATATTTTTAGTATTGTAGGTATGTTAAAAAACCTTGGTGGATGTGAAGGAAGATAGGAATGTGGACACCGATGCCTTGACTTGCACCCATACTTTTGTAAACTACTAAAACCTCCCAGCTTTCTAGAATGATGATTTTTTTTAATGGTTGGGAATCTTCTCCCAATGAAAATTCAAATAACATTGGCACAATTACCCATTCAAAGCCTCTTGTCAAGATATGGGGAAACAGTAATATGGACTATGGGACCCAAACCTGCAACCACTGAATGCATACAAGTTGCTCTAGCCATTGAGCTACAATCACATAGTGCAAGGCATACAACTTGACACCCCACATGCAACAAGCACCCAGTGGTGTGCCCTTTGAGCCCTTTTTGCCATGTAAAAATCAAATCCAAGGTATGCATATTCAACAATAATATCAAATTCAGCTTGCCACAAATGCAATGCTTGGCTCATAGATTTTGAAGATATTGGGAAAAGGTAACACAGTCAATGGGAATAAAACCTAAAATCACCCAAAGGATTTGAGTTCCTCAAACTGTTGAGAAACAAATTAAAAGTTCTAATTAAAAAACTTGACACCTATCAAACATGGTAACTTGAGATGTGTATGATTATTTTACCTTTGAAATCAACAAATTCACCTCTTTGAAATCCACAAAAAAAAACTTCCCTGTGGACAATAGTTGTCCCCCCAACCTTTCACAACTTTTAGGGGGAGTGGGGCCCTCTAAAGCCCCTTTGCAGCTTTTTTGATTGAATTAATGATTTTGAATCCTTAAGGGGACCCTTTTCAGGCTAAAAAGTGAGTCCAAGGAAGGTTTGAAGCATTTTCTTTGCTACAAGAATTTATACATCTTTTATTTAATTTTTAAAATCTAGTTTGGGTATTAATTTTTTAATGCCAGAAATCCTAAAATTCACATATTTTTGGCATTTTTCCAAAATTGGCTATGAATTTTGCTTGCCTTGAATTAACAGAGTTTTCATTTTTTTTCTTTTGAAAATTTGGATGTATAGATTGGGTATCAGAGACCCTGAGGAATATTCTTGGAATTTTTTTGAGGGAGTTTAACCCTTAAAAGTCCTCCCACAATTTTAAAAAATAAATAAAAAAAATTATAATAATTATAACTATTAGAAATAATTATAAATAATCACAAATAATTAAAAATTATCAATGAGAAAAAAAAACATTGAAAATAATAGAAAATATGATAAAATGATAAATAATTATTTCATTATGGCTCCATTTTTTTATTTACATCATTTGTGAGTGAAATTGAAAATTTTATGTATTATTTGTGTCTATTTTTATATACAATTAAATTTTTTTCATAAAATTTAAAATTTGCAAAAATAAATTATTCCCTCTATTTATTATCATCTATCAATATGAAAAAATATTATCCACAACTAAACATCATCTCCACAAACACTGACTATTATCATTGATAGTTCAATCATACCTTTCAAACCATACTCCAGGCCAATAATAATCACACCTGCTTCAACACAGGTGATGGATGGTATTAAGTTTGAATATCTCTAAACTAGAGTTCATAGATAAATTTAAAAATGCAATGAACATGAATTATTTTTATTCCTACTGGAATTGCATTGATATTCAGAAACACAATCCAAGCCTTTAACCTTCAAAGATGTGCAAAATAAACATTTGTTTTGCTCCAGGATACACCCCCTTCATATTCCCATGTATGAAATGCAAATTAAATATCTAAATCTGCTACCTAAATCCAGTTCCTGGAATTTAATCTTGAATTACTTTGCTTAATTCAAGAAACTGTTAGATTTTCTCAAAAGAAATTGAATCTTCCTGAATAGCTCTTTCAATACTTCAATAGATCAAGCAAACCAATTTGAAGGTGGGATTTTCGGATTGTTTTAAAATTTCAATGAATCTCCTATAATTTTTTTTGAAAAGATTTTTGAAATTGGATTTGATTGGGTCAAAGTATATGACATAATAGGGTTTATCAAATTTAGCAAAACCACCATTAGAAACCTGCCTTTTTTTTCCAAACCTGCCATTAAAAATGGCAGGTTTCTGAAATACACATACCCCATAACTGGTGTATTTCAAAATGTAGGGGTTCATGAAAATGGCAGGTTTCAAAAATCAAACCCGCCATTTCATCCATACACCATCCATCAAATGCAAAACACCTATCCAAACCTCCACCTCAGCAAATCCATATCAACCCCATCTCCATTGCATCACACACATCACATCTCCATTGCTTCACATCTCCATTGCTTCAAATCTCTATTTGGTTCACATCTCCATTGCTTCACATCTATATTTGGCTCAAATCTCCATTGATTCACATCTCCATTGCTTCACATCTCCATTGCTTCACACAAAAACCAACATCATCTTTCTCAACATGTCCAATCAAACTTCCCGCCAGCAAGTTGAAAATGCAAAAAAGCTGACTGAAATTTTTTTATTATTTGGATCTGATTCAGACTCTGATTTGGAATCAAATTGGCGAGCTTTGAATTCTCTATTGGAAAAGCAATACATGGTTCCACAAAGACACACTCTCCACAACCCTATGTATGAAAGGCAAAAGCTTCACCTACTACCTGACTTAATATTCCAGCAACTGTTCCAAACTCTATTGCCTTCATTCATCAAACTTTTGGAGATGATTGAAGACCACCAAATCTTCCAGAACAATTCTTGGAATCCTCAATGCAATCCAGCTACCAAACTGGCTGCTACTCTTTGTAGATTGGGATAAAATGGAAATGGAGCAGCAATTCATCAATTAGAAAATCTATTCTCAGTCAGTTATGGATCCATTGACTTATACAGCAAAAGAGTGATAATTGCTATCCTATCCTTACATTGCTTGGTCCTTTTTTGGCCAACCAAAGAAGAAAGAAAGTAGATATATCAAGTAATGGAGATTGAACGCTCTACCAGTTGCATTGGTTTTGTTGATGGAACCACTATCCCCTTTAATAAAAAACACAAGCTAGATGGCAACCACTATTTTGATCAGAAAAAAGGAAATCAATTCATTTCCTTTCCAAAGCCTTTGATAATACACTTACCAAATTTGTTTTATTGGTTTGTATAGATACTTGGTGGCACTACAACTTGTTTGTGATAACAACAAGAAGTTCATATCCCTCCATGTTGGACTTCCATGTTCTTGTCACAAATATTATGTTTTCAATTGGATGTGGATTGCCCAACAACCAGATAACTACTTTGACCAAGATCAATAAATTCTGGCAAATTAAGCTTATGCTAGCCAGAAATATGTGGTTCCAGAATACCGGCATTTTTTGACCAATTATCAAGCCAAAACTGATTCCAACTATCATCTTGCCCAATCACAGGTTCAGATTGAGCATGCCATAGGAATCCTGAAAGGAAGATTGGCTATCTTACAGGAGATGAAAAAAAATCTCCAATATTCCAAAGACATGAAGTTACTCATCAACTTGATTATCAGTTGTGCAATCCTTCACAAACTTCTTGCCAACATCAAAGATGAATGGGATGAAATGTTTGAAGAAAAAAATCCCAACCCTCCTCAAGTGATCCCAGTCTCATCTTTTACCTCATCATTGGCCATGAGAGAGCAGATTCTACCCTTCACAATTGCTCACTTTGATGAGTAGTATTTGGGTTTAAATAGGTAAAAAATAAGATCACCAAGTTTGTTTGGTTTTGGTTGTTCAAATTGTAGGCTGACTTGGTTTCTTTTCTTTTCTTTTCATTTCTTTTTTTTTGGTGGAATTAGACAAAAAACCAAACAATCAATTTGAAAACACCCAACTCACCCCACCAAACCACAGGTCCAAGCCTCCTCCTCTTCACAAAAACACCTCACCCCAACAAACCACCAGTCCACACCTCCCTCCTCCTCACCAATCCACCTCACCCACCACAACCACCTCACCATCCACCTCCACCTACCTCTAAGTTCAGCCGGTGTGGTGTCAATTTATAGACACGGATTGGGAACTGCGTCGCGGCTGCGCGCTCAGCATTGGAGGCAAGCGGGCTCAGCATTAGGGTATGCGGAGTGCTCAGCAGCGGCAGCCGCTGTTTGGCTCCGCACCTGGTGGACGGGTCGGGCTCAGCATTGAATGCGGCGTGGGCGGCAATCCGCCCCAGAGATCGGATTCGGAAGGTAGTGCGCTAAACTAGGTTTGCGGGCGCGCCGGTCCGGATAAGTAGGGGCGGAGCAATCCGCGGGCTATAAAGGAACGGATGGAGCGCGCGCGCAAGCGCGCGGGTCATGCCGAAAATTACCAAACACCCACAGCGGGGGCGGACGGACAGATACAGACAGGCGCGGGGGGCTCCAAGTAGGGCGCGGTGCGAGGAACGCGTCATGAGAAGGGCAAACCGGATGGAAAGAACAGCGTACGGACGACGGGGGGAGTTTGGTACAGAGGTGGGGAGAGGAGGCTAGGGTTTCTGTTTTGGGATTGTTTTCTGTTTCTTTGTCATACTGTCATTTGCGCGTGTACTTAGGTTAGGGTTGAGAGGGAGGACTTATCCTCCCTCCCAACTCCGGGTTAGAGGAGGGGGAGGTATGGAAGGAGGGAAGGAAATCATCACATCACATCATTGGATTGGATCACTCATCTCACCAGGAGATTAAAGGAACTCATACCGGATACACATCCAGGTGGAAAGTTCTTAGGATTGAAGGATTGGCGATTTCTCTCTCTCTCTACTTTTCTTTATCTCTTTATCTCCTTATTTCTATTTCCCATTTAAGTGCGACTTCGGACATCCTCATCTCCTTTCAAACGCAGGGAACCGTTAAGTTCCAAACCTTGGGACAATTATAGGAGAATAACCTTTATTCTTTCCACATCTGGGGGTCTGGCCGGGAAATAAACTTCTGTTTCTTGTCTTTCAAAGGTAACTGGGCGCAATTTCCTATTCATACCTTCCTACAGTCACTCCTTCTTCTTCTTCTTCTCCTTCCGTCTCCGGGTCCTCTACTCCAACCCCACTCTTGTCTTCCATCCCTCCTCCTCCCCCTCCCTCTGCTCGACCCAGGATGAGCTACGCCATTCCCCCATTGGTCTCCAGTGACCATGAACACACTTGTCTGGTTTGCATCAGGCTGCGCGACTACCCTCACATCCAATTCAACACTGCGGATGTGGAGCGATTCATCTCGAGATACAAAGGTATTGCAGATGCGGAAGGTGCGTTGGACGCCAATAAGACCCGGCTTGTTGTCCTGTTCATTATGGACAAAGAGAAGCTCCGGGATGTGGAGGAAATGGAAGGATACAAGAATCAAGATTGGCCAAAACTGAAGGCGGAGATCCTAACGCAGTGGGGTAGGCGCAAACCTCGATTCTGGGAAAGCAATTTTGAACGTGTGGCCTCGGAGGCGAGCGCGCGCAGAGGAGTCAGAACGCGGGTGGAGCTGGCGGAGTACACCTTGACATTTGATTGGATCTATTGGTACTTGTCAAAGAACGAGGTGGTGGCGGGACAGATGGGGGCCATGAAACACGCGTTTCTGGGCGGTTTAGGCACTCAACTCCGGGCAAGGGTGCAGCGGCATCTTTACAATCACAACTTGGTAAAGCGGTCATTGGACGGGAGCATCGCGCTCCTTCCGGAGTTGGCTGTCATTCGCCAGGCTGTGGAGAGTGAGCTTGAATTAAAAGAGCTTATTGAGGACACCACTAAGTCCTTCCCAGCAGGACCAAAGAAATCCACCCCCCAGGTTCCGGCTCTGGCGCAATTTCTGGCCCCAGTTCAAACTTCTTCCACGCGTGTTCCGGTTCCTCAACCCGCGCCTGCCCCTCCGGTAAGCGAATTGACAGAACTGATGAAGGATTTGAAGATCTGCATGAGCCGTATGGGCCAGCAGCAGCCGCAAGGGCCTCCACCTCACATGGTGGAAGGGTTTTGGCCGCCAGGTACCTTTGGGCAAACAGTAATTGGCGATCGGCGTGCAGGAGCTTACGAAGGATCTCAGAGCGGGATTGGTTTGAACGGTGGGGATGGGGTACATGTTTCCAACGGGAAAACAGATTCCAATGGAGCCAAGCCAGCCGACCGCAATGCAGTAGGTGCGCACACGGGGTCAGGAGGCGGGAACAACGGCGCAAGCTTCACTGGGCATTTTTACCGGTCCTGGATTGTGGCAACCACCTCGGGTGGAAGCTGAGGTAAGGGTAGTGGCAACGGAAGAGAAGGTGGCGGTCTCCAATAAAATGGAGGTGGACGCGAAGGAGCGACCCCCGTCGGCCGTTCCAAAACCGGCCGCGCGCGTGCCCGGAACCAAGGCTCCGGCAGCAAATCCTGTAGGGAAGAAGAAAGCGGCGGGCATCGTGCGTAGGGTGATGGGGAACGAGACCCCGGTCCCACTGAACTTGGGGGAACTGGCGGCCGTGTCTCCGGTGGTGGTAGACAGGATGGTTCAGGCGTTGCGGGATTGCGGTCAGGGCCAGGTACCTCAGACGGTGCAGCGGGTTCATGTGGCGCAGAAGGAGGAGGGGCGCGAGGAGTGTGAGTTGAAATAGGTTTTGACTCCGCTCGCTTATGTTCCGATGGTCATAGCGGGGAGGAAGGTGTGGGCTATGGTGGACAGCGGTTCAATGGTGAAACTGCTGCCATCGCGGATGGTGGATGATTTGGGGTTGGTTTGGCGGAAATGTGCGATGGGTCTCCGCGCGCTTAACGGAGGGGAGTGTTGTGTGGATGGGGTAGTCAAGGAGGAGGAGGTCGAGGTTGCAAGGGTCCGTAGGACGCTTTCTTTTCTTTTGGTTGATTGTGGGGATGTGATTTTGGGAAGGCCATTCATGTTCGGGTTTCAAGCACAAATGGTTTTCAATCCGGGGACGGGAACAGAGGCGTTGACGGTGGAGGATTTGTCCTGCGGGAGGTTTGAGACAACTATCTGCAACCACGGGCAGGGAAAGCAGAGGAGAGTGTTGGAGTATGAGGAGGAACCGGACGCGGCAGTTGCGACCAGCTGGGGACAGTGGCCAAGTTGGGGGGGGAGGTGGTGGGGGTAGGGGATAAGTTTTGATTGGTGAGGGGGTGCTCTAGCCGGTTCACAGCCGGAACAACTAGACACCCCAGAATGTTTGTTTCTCTATGTTTCTTTCTTATCTGGATTGTGGGGTCTTTGCTGGCTTGGGGTTTTTGCAGGAAACGCGGGCGCGGCGCAAAGCCGGGTCCGTAAACGCGAGGACAAGCCCCGCGGAACCGGGACGCGAGGGAAATCCTGCGGATGGGGGAAGCGGGACAAAGAGCTATTTGCGGGCGGTCTACGGGCGTCGCGCAAAAAAAAAAAAAAAAAAAAAAGAGTTCTTTTCTATTTTTATTCTCTGTTGGTTTCTTTTTCTCTTTTTCTTTCTCTCAGGATATCTCAAGGATGGGTGGTTGGTATGGGAATAAGCTTGATTTGGTGAGGGGGTGCTCTAGCCGGTTCACAGCCAGGAAAACTAGACACCCCAGAATGTCCGTTCTCTTACTCTCTCTCTCTCCCTTCCCTTACGGTGGCGCGCGCTGGTGTTTTGGTTGTTGTGTTTGTTACAGGAAGGGTACTGGGAACTGTGTGGCAGTTTGTCTGGGGCGGTCCAGGTGCCTCTTTTGGAACGGCTAGTCACTTACGGTGGCTCACAAAGAAAGCGCGCGGGCGCGGACTCAATCTCAAGCTCACTCTCATGAAGCGCGGTTGCGCACTTTTTCTCAGAAGGTTAGGACCTTGCGCGGATACATGTATTTTCTTAATGGAAAGGGAAGTGCGGTACAAACAACAAGAAGAGAAGAAGTAGAGGAAAGGAAGAAGGGGAAAAGGGGGGGGGTGATGCGCCTAAGCCATCTTCATCATTTCCTCCATTTCCGCCCTTGAGGACGCCAGTAAAGCCTGGAAAGATGCCAGGAGTTTGCGCCGGGATTCCAAGGATTTTGCGCCGGGGATTGCGAGGAAATTCCAAAGCATCGTGGTTGACCTTTCCGCAAAAGCCTTGAAGCCGGCCGCCGGGAGTGCCATTACAATCAGAATCTCCGGGATCTGGGGAGGGCTGGGGGGAGGAGCGGCTGGTGAAGATGGGGCCTCCGGGGAACCAACAGGGGGGCTCGGTTCAGCTGGAGGCAATGACTGGACGACTATAGGTGACGGAGGCCGAGGGACTTTGGGGGTCGTAGGCCTCTCATCCGAGGCCGCTGGTGGGGCGGGCGGTGTCGGCCGTTGTGGAGGAGGAGAAGGGGGTGCTGGCGCGGCCTCAGGTCTTCCAAAAATTCTTGGGTCCGGTACCGTTTGGTTCACGCCGACAGCGGCGGCCCAAGCATGGGTTGCCGCGCGCCATTCCTCCAAGGTTTTGTATTTGCCCCGTTGCGGAGGTCCGGCCCGGCAGAGTGGTGATGCCAAGTTGCGGCTCACGTGCAAGGTGGTGGGTGACAGAGCTCGGGGGCGGCGGGATGGAGGTGAACCGGGGGGTGTCCACAAGCCTTCCGAGATTGAGTCGTTGTCCAAAACCACAAACGGGTCCGGACAAGCCCTCTTGCGTGGCCTGGGGAAAGAGCTGGATTGGGGGGGAGCTCAAGGGATGCTGTTGCTAAGCAAGCAGCAACAATGGCCGCGACGGCAAGCAACACAGGCGCGTCAACCGGGGATGATTGAACACGTGTGCCCGTTCCGGGAGCAGAACTTGCATGGGAGCATGATGGCGATGGAGAGGGAGGAAGACGGGCGAAGGTGGTAGTGGGAGTGGTGGGGGTGGTAGTGGAAGTAGCGGGGGTGGTAGTATGGTGAAGCAATGGGAAACTTCTGGGGACAGAACTCAAGTTGGGGGGGATGTGGTGTCAATTTATAGACACGGATTGGGAACTGCGTTGCGGCTGCGCGCTCAGCATTGGAGGCAAGCAGGCTCAGCATTAGGGTATGCGGAGTTCTCAGCAGAAGCCGCTGTTTGGCTCCGCACCTGGTGGACAGGTCGGGCTCAGCATCAAATGCGGCGTGGGCGGCAATCCGCCCCGGAGATCGGATTCGGAAGGTAGTGCGCTCAACTAGGTTTGCGGGCGTGCTGGTCTGGATATGTAGGGGCGGAGCAATCCGCGGGCTATAAAGGAACGGATGGAGCGCGCGCGCAAGCGCGTGGGTCATGCCAAAAATTACCAAACACCCACAACGCGCGCGGACAAACGGATATGGACAGGCGCAAGGGGCTCTGAGTAGGGCGCGGTGCGAGGACCGCGTCATGAGAAGGACAAACCGGATGGACAGAACGGCATATGGAGAACGGGGGGAGTTTGATATGGAGGTGGGGAGAGGAGGCTAGGGTTTCTGTTTTGGGATTTTTTTCTGTTTCTTTGTCATACTGTCATTTGCGCGTGTACTTAGGTTAGGGTTGAGAGGGAGGACTTATCCTCCTTCCCAACTCCGGGTAAGAGGAGGGGGAGGTATGGAAGGAGGGAAGGAAATCATCACATCACATCATTGGATTGGATCACTCATCTCACCAGGAGATTAAAGGAACTCATACCGGATACACATCCAGGTGGAAAGTTCTTAGGATTGAAGGATTGGCGATTTCTCTCTCTCTCTACTTTTCTTTATCTCTTTATCTCCTTATTTCTATTTCCCATTTAAGTGAAACTTTTGACATCCTCATCTCCTTTCAAACGCAGGGAACCGTTAACTTCTAAAACTTGGGACAATTATAGGGGGATAACCTTTATTCTTTCCACACCGGCCAGTCATCCTTATTTTTATCCTTCTTTGCTCAGCACCCCAGGTAAGCCCCCCCTCTCCTCCACCTTGATTCATTGGAGCTGACCTCCCCCCCCTCCTCCTCCCTTTTAGACCACGTCCTTGGTACCTCAGGTAAGCACCCCCCTCCTCCTCCTCTTTGGTCTATTGGCAAGCAATTTCTTGATTGCTTGCCGGTTTACCAATAAATTGATTGCTTTCTGAACAATTGCTTGAAAATCAATCAATTGGTCAAAAAAAGCAGGCCCCTCCCACCTTGACCAATCAATCAATTGATTGGTTGAAAAACACCAGCCCCTCCCACCTTGACCAATTGAATTATTGGGCAACAACCACCAGCCCACACTTTTCAGTTGACAGATCAATTGATTGGTCAAGACCACTGGCCCCTCCCACCTTGATTGGTTGAAAACCGCCAGCTCCTCCCAATCATTAACCAACCCACCACCCCTCCCACCTCCAATTTGCCCACCAACCCACCACCCCTCCAACCTCCTTACAATTGATTGGCAATTGGTTGATCAATTGGCCAACCAACCCACTTCCCCTCCCACCTCCTCCTGATCAATTGATTGGCTGACCACCCCCTGCTGCTCATCCTCCTCCTCCTCCTTGATCATTAAAAGTTGACTGATCCGGTGTTTTTATTTTTTTTCTGTAGGAAATTTCACCGGTATTGTTTTTTTATTTTCTATTTTTTTTGATCATCTCAGTTGATTATACTGGACTAATGAATGGTTTTTTTTTTTTTTTTTTTTTTTTTTTTTTTTTTTTTTTTTTGATTCCATGCAATGAAATCCATCATTCCACCCCTTTGACCACCATTTCTTGATGGCCCATTCTTCTCCCACAAAACTAAAAATGTTACAATTAATGGATTTCCATCTTGATCCTCACCCCAATAAAATTATACAGTTGGGAGGGAAAAAGATGGAAGGAGATAGTTTGAAAAACATACAGAGAAGTGGGAAGAAAAGGGCTTGCCAGAGAAGGAGGGCTCAAATGTGGGATTCTGAAATTGCATTGGAAGTGACTGAGGAAAAAATTAATGAAAAGTTTTTATGGTCTTCATGCAAACTATGTCCCTTGAACCTGTATCCATCCATTGTTGAGAAAAGTCAAAAAAATACCCCTGAAGAGTTGGAACAGGCCAAACAGAGGATTAAACCATTCCATTTCTTCAGATCCGGAAAAGTATTTTTTCAAGATCAATCAGATCATGAGTCTATGGTTGAAATCATCAAATTTTTCCCTTTGAATGAACTCTCTGAGAAAGAGAAGAAGGAAATCAACTCAGTAACAACATTCCTTCAACAATAAAAAAAATTTGTCAACACTGTTGGTCCCTCAAGATCTTGGGGTGGGAAAATGTGGGCAATTGGATGGAAAAAATGGATGGAAACTTTTGAACTATTTGGACTATATTTGAAGAAAGATGCTGTAAAATCCTCCTTTGAAGAGTATTATTTTTTGAACCTTAGGTCTGAAAAGGTCTCTCAAATATTGGGCCAAATGTTTCAAAAATTAGCCAAACTTGCGTTTGATTCCAACCATGAAGCTATGATAGACAACAAAATCCCTTCCTTCTCCTCATTGCAATTTAGATCTGGCCTTACTGCTTTTGAATTCTCCCCTCACATCACCTGCACCTCAGAATCCTTCTACAACTCACCCCATATTGAAAAAGGTGATGTCTCCAAATATTCCTTTTTACTGGTGGTCCCAGCTAAAAAATTGAATGGACAACTTATCAACAACAAGGGTGAATATCAAGTATCCAACGGCCAATTTGTGTTCCCAGAATTGGGGTTTAGGATTGATTTCAAACAAAAGGGCATTGTGAAAATGGTTTGGGCAGCAAACAATTACAAGCACTTTACTTTTACTGCAGTGGATACTTCCACACATACTAGGATGGCCATGTCCATGCAAATCAATAGAAAAAATCAAAACACTAGCAAGGACTTGGCCAGTGGCAAAATAGACCTTAGAAAAAAAATATAATTAAAAACAAAAAAAATTTGCTCATTGGTGGTGTTAAAAATACTCTCAAACATTTTTTCGATCAAAAATATATTTTTTGTTTTTATTTTTGAAATTTTTATCAAAGTAAAAATATTTACAAGCCAAGAAATTGAGTGATTTCCTTTATTTCATCAACAGTTCTACCGCTACCAATACATTCCATGGCTACCAATAACCTATCTTTTTCTTCAGTGTCTAGCCTTTCCCTCTCCTTTTTGAGTAATTCTTGCTCTCAATCCTTCACCTTTTCCTCTTTTTGAAGCTCCAGCTTGGCCTGTTTGACTTGCCACTCAGAACCCAACTTGTGCTGATGAGCCAAACTCTCATGTTTCCACTTTTGAAAATTCATAGCCATTTAATAATCCAACTTCTCCTTTTCAAGTTAAATTTTTTTGGATTCAATTTTTTATTTCACTGTTTTTTGGAGGGGAATAGGGATGAGCTTGATTTTGAAAGCACGTAAAATCAATCAATGGACTTACTTGAATCTCACTTCTACATGATATCCTCAAAGCCAGAAAAATTTGAAGTGTTTCTCTGCTTTTGACGGCTATTAGTGTTGAGTTTGATGGAATTGGACACCTTTTGCTTTCCCTTTGCAGAGGAGGTTTGTGTGGGAGCGTTTTCAATCCCATTTGAAGGCAATGTGGGCCACCTCATTGGCTTGAGGTTTTGGCCAATCAGGAATGCATGAGGCTGTTTTTTTACAATAGAAATCAGTCAGGATTAACCAGAAAGAAGAGAAAGGAACTTGGGTGCTTACTTGAGCAGATGTTGATGGTAGTGGCAATACAGGAATAACTTGCTCCTCATTGGCCAAGTTGTTAAGTTTTTCCACCCCAGGAAGAGAGCAATCAAAAGAAGGAAGTGAGGGGTCCAAGGAAGGGTTTGAATTTTGATCAATGCTGATGTAGATGTGATTGGAGCTGATTCTGTTGGAACATACTCCTCCACATCAGATTTGTGCCACTCATAGATTTCATTGGGATCATCATTTTTGGGCCAAGCATCCACAGCCAGGTCCTCAGCATCAACTGAATCTGATTTTTGGGCATCAAAAGTGGCTAAAGGGGTGATATTTGCCTTCTTTCCAAAGATTTCATCCATTTGAACATAAAAAGGAAAAATGGAGTCTAACTTATCAACCACCAAGTTGATTCCCTTTGCTTTATTGGAGTCAGTGATACAAAAGCCAGTGGAGATTGACATGGAGTGGGATATTTTGTACTTGTTTTGATAGTTCTTGAATTGCTCCCGCATCTGTTTGGATGAAAGATCCAGCCTACCTTTGGCTTTATTTTTGAGTTCACTGGCCATCAGGAGATAACCATTAACCTTAGAGGATGGAGGCCGGCCAAATTAAGTTTCATTGTTGGATCCAAAGCAATCATTGTAGTTGGAAAGAGTTTTGAGCCAGTTTAACAGGATGATGTGATCAGCTCTCTTTAGCTGACTTGAGCCTTTGGAAGCTTATGGGGGAGGATGTTTGGATGTTGAGTTCCTGGGGGATGTTTTATTTGGTCCATTGGATTTTTTAGTGGACTTGCGGGGGGGGGGGGGGACTGCTGAGGGGCCATTTAATAAGAGTAAGGGATGAAGAATTTAAGGAATGAGAGGATGGATGTGATGAAACCAATAATGTGTGAGAAAGTGATGCAAGTTATGAAGAAATTAGAGTGATGAGGTGATGAGAGTGCTGAAGTGATGAGGATAGCAATGAAGCAATGGAAGAAATGAGAGTGATGAAGCAATGAGAGTGATGAAGCAATGAGGATAGCAATGAAGCAATGAGGATAGAAATTAAGTAATGAGAGTGATGAAGTGTTCTGATGAGGTTGGAGGATGAAGCCAGGTGTGATGATGTGGAATGACCCGTGGTTGAGCTGGTGAACACCTTTATTTAATTAAGTTGAAAAAACCCACTTATGGTAGATCAAGCTTGTCTGGGCACATGCCCAAGTTAGCCTGATTTTTGCTAAAGTGCGCTGGGAACCCCCTAAAGCCCGCTTGGAACCCCCTAAAGCCCGCTTGGCACCCCCTAAAGCCCGCTTGGCACCCCCTAAAGCCCGCTTGGCACCCCCTAAAGCCCGCTTGGCACCCCCTAAAGCCCGCTTGGCACCCCCTAAAGTACACTTGGCACAAACCCAAGTTTGCGTGGGTTGGGCCAAAGTTTGCCTTGGCCAATACCCAACCCAATTGGCCACGCCCGCCAAATTGATGATTGGGGGCAAAATTTTTAACATTTTTTTTATTTCTTTGATAAACAGGTAAATACAATTTTATTAAAGTGATTTATTTTTTTTTTGAACAAAAAAAAGTAAAAAAATAAAAAAATTTAAAATAAAATACAATGAAGAAAAATACAAATAAAATATTAATTGGGGTTAGACAAAACTGTCCCCGTAATTTCTTGAAAGTCAGCACATGGACAGTAAAGGCGCTGACAATGCATAAAGAAATTGTGGGCTTTTTCTGGGGTTATTGCCTCCTGAATCCCCTGCTTGATTTGAATCACAAGAATTGCACGATTTGGAGGTTCTTTGGATTGGACATAGCTCTTGATTGAGTGGAAGGCATATTCAATTGGATTCAAAAATGGTGAGTAAGGTGGGAGGAACTTGATCCAAATTGATTTTGAATTTAAGATGGTTTCCCAGATTTTGTAAAATTGCTGGCCTTGATGGATTGGAGCATTATCCATGATGATAATCAAATTGGGTGGAATTTGGGCAGTGAGGCTCCCAAGGAATAGTCAGAATTTTTCTAAATAAAAACTAAACATCATTCCATTGGTTGAGGCAAAAGCAAAAGTGATGGTGAGAGGAGCAAGGGAGGGAGGGAGCAAAGGGGGATGGAGCAAAGGAGGGAGGGAGAAAGGGGGGATGGAGCAAGGGAGGAAGGGTGCAAGGGTGGGAGGGGGATGGAGCAAGTGAGGGGGGGTGCCAACAGCTTGGCCTTGGCCAAGCAGAAATTGGCTGTGGGCCAAGATCCACAGCGCAACCTGATGCGGAAATCAAGCCCGCTGGGCACTCACCCAAGACCGCTGGGCACTGTGCCAAGCCGGACTTGGGAATGTTCCCAGAAAATCTTGCAACACCATATTTCAAGTTAACTTTGACACGTCTGATCTGAAATAAGTGGGTTTTTTTGATTTTTAATGGTGGTTTTGAAATGGCAGATTTGGGTTGAAAAACACCATTAAAAAATGGCAGGTTTTCTTAACTTTGATACACCATAATTTTCATCATAGATATCCTAGTATTCTGAAAATTCTTCCTTTTTCTGGCCAAAAAGGAAAAAAAAATCAAACTGAAAATATCTCAGGTGATGAAACCTAAATGCTTCCTGGATTGTATTTTATTTATTCATTTGAATAAAATCTCACTGATTCAAAAAAAAAAAAAATTTTTAAAAAAATACTTTTAGGGAATTATTTTTCTCACGGGCACTATCATTTAAATCATTTATTTTTCCATCTGTGAAACATAACCTACACATGAAAAAATCCTTTATTTCATGAATTTTTCAAGATTTTTTTTTTTGAAAAAATTGATGCCATGGCCCTTTGGCTGGTTTTTTTAAACCCTAAAAATTAATCTATGGCCCTAAAAATAAATCTATGGTAAATTTGGAAGGATTAAAACAACTTCAAAAAATTAAGGGGTGTGAAAAATTTAAAAACCATGCTTGTGGTGGTTTGTGAACCCTTGAATTTCCAAAAACCAGTTCCCTCAAGTTTTAATACTTGATAATCATCAAGGGAATTTGATGTTGGCCCAAAAGGATTCTCTTGTTGATGTTGAATTCTTTTTCCAGTTACTGGGTTGAAATTCTGGGAGTAGAAATTCTTTTGAGATAAAAGGGGTTAGATTCGGTATTGGAGGATATTAGATGCCTGTTCAAGGAAAATATTCCAATCACAAATGTGTTGATTTTATAACAAATGAGGAAGTTTAAAAATACAATTGGCAATGCGTAGGATCAAGTCAGAATAGTTGAGGTAGATTTTGGTACAATGCTTGATCTCTGAATTTTAGTCCATCTCTTGATCAAAAGAAGTTCAACTAAAATATGTTGGGATTGAATTTCAATGATTATCTTCAATCCTGAGTCTAGATTCCACTCATTGTTTGAATAACCAACCATCAAAAAGGAAGATGACCAATTAATAAACTCACATCAAACATTAAAACAGAATTTTATGGAATGAATTTCATCTTCCCCTTCATCCAAAAGCTTTAACATATCCACCAAGGAAGACATGAGACAAAAAAAATAATTGATTAAATTGATAGCTTCAAGTTGATCTTGAATTAATTTGGCACTTTCTTTCAGTTATCAATAATTATAGAATAGATTTGAATCTATTTTGGTATAAGGACATAGTCAAGAAAGAACATTTGCTGTTGATGAAAAAATTGCTTTTTTAGTCTCTGGATGATTGAATTTTAGGAATGGTACCAAAAAATAATCCCACATAGACAAGATGTCCTTGAATTCAACGGTGAAAAAATTCATATGGCTTGTTTTGACCTGTGAAAGCACTAAATAAATTGAGTTATAATTGTAAAAATTGTTCCAAATTTGAACAGTAATTCTCTTAAAATGGTTTTCTGGTTTGAAAAAAATCAGTTTTTTTCCATTTTTGATCAATCAAATCAGTTCTTGCAGGAGTGAGTTGAATTTTTCTAAAATATGACCAGATTTCCCTGTGTTTTTTTCCCATTGAAGTGATGGTAGTCTTTTTTAGTTTTCAATTTGCTTCTAATTTGATGCTCAGAAGTTCCTTCTGTCAACCCAAAAAAGTCTTGTGGCATGGCTCACAACCCATTGGAGTTGTGAATGGCCTTTAACAACTCTGTGGGATGTGGGAAGCTGTACAAAACTAAAATGGGTTGTGTGAAGCCATAAAAAAATTGAATGGGTTGTTAACCATTTCACACAACCCATTTTGATTTTTTTATGGGTTGTGTAGGGGTGTGAACTTATCACAAACCAAAAATTAATCAAAAAATAAAATGAAAAACAAATTTCTCATTGAATTTTTGGATCCTTCTCTTTGCCTTTTTATTTGATTTTTTTTTGATGATTGAATTCCTCAGGAAGGCAAAAAAAATAAAAGATATTTCCAATATTTCTTTGGTATTTTTTGGATGTATTATTTGCCTTCAAAAATTGAGTCCAATGTGAAAACACTATGAAATAACAAATCATTTTGAATGTTTTTTTTAACATTTGGAATCAGTTTTTCTCTCAATTTTGCTTTACAGAAATTTATAAAATCAACAAAAGATGGAACTAAAAATTATTCTGACTGCTTTTCTCATATTTTACCCCAGTAAATATATATCACAAAGAAGACAATTCAAAATTAAATGGGTGGTCTGTCTTTGTTTATCCTTTTCTTATTTTTTTTTCCTGAAAGAATTAATTATGATTTGAAATATTTGAAGCTTCAGGTTTAAATAAAGCCTTTAAATCTTTCCAAAGATAATTTTGAGTTGTGGCCTGTGTTTTTGAGCCCTTTGGCATGAAAAAATTCAATATTAATTTCAATTTTTTCCAGGGACCTCCTCCCATCTTGGAGCCCTCCATTAATCTTCTAAACCTTCACCTATTTCACCCACCAATCACACCCCACCACACCAACAATCACCACACCACCCATCACCACACCACCCATCACCACACCACCCATCACCACACAACCCATCACCACACAACCCATCACCACAAAACCAATCACCACACCAACCATCACCACACCACCCATCACCACATCACACCAAAAAATAACCACACCAAACCACACCAAACCACACCAAAATGCTCCACTCATCACCACACCACACCACACCACTCATCACCATACCACACCACTTATCACCACACCACACAAAACTCATCATCCATAACCAAACCTCAATAAAAAAAAAAAAAAAACTCAAAAATTACCAAATAAAAAATCCTCAATTCAAATCTCCCATAAAAAATACAAATATTTATCTCCTCCACAACATTTTTGGAACATTTTCAAATTTTCACCTCAAATCTCCATCTAATCAATAAACCTCAATAAATAATTCCAAAAAACTCATTTCCATCTTATATCAAGTCCCTGAATTCCTTTTTTCAATCAATTTCTGCTAAATATCTGTCTGAAGTATCAAATCCTATCTTAACTTCATTTTTTACAAAGAAAATCTATTTTCATGATGGCTCAAGAAAACATCAACCCACTTTTCAGGACTTTTTCACCAGGCCCTTCTTCCATTATATCATTTAACCAAACTAGTGATTCAACTAATCTTTATCTTCCCTCATCTAATAAAACTCCTGATCCAAACCCTCTTGCCCCTCCTCCTAAAATATCATATAACCAAAAGGATGAGCTACTTGATGCTATCCAATCATGGGCAAAGTCCCAAGTAAATGCCATATATACCATAGTATCCAATTGCAATAAACATAATTACACATATCAATTTGATAGATCTGGGGAATATAGACCAAGAAAAGATACCAAGAGGTTGGAAAAAAAAAGAGAGACCAATTTTACTTTCAGATTATCTGAGAATTATTTAAAAATATTGGTTCTCTGGAAGGTTGAAGTTATATGTCCAGACCACAACCATCCACCTTCAAATGATCCTTCCAATCATCCTGACATACTGACACCTAACTCAGTCTAACTTCAGCATCTAACCTCAGCAAAACCAATCTAACCATCAGAACTAATCCATTTTCAACGGAACTTCAACCTCAGGGCTCAGGAGACCTATATCAATATATCTCCAGTAACTAAATACCTCAGGATCTTCATGCAGGACATATCTACATATAGTCTAAACCCATACAGTATGCAGATAGACTCCATAGGCTTGCACATACTTAATCTCCCAGGTCTGCACATACTCTAACCTTATTAACTCTGTATAACCCATACTCTGTCATGGTTTATCCTTTGGGAATCCTTATGTACATCCTCTTGCAGATTGTATCCCATACTCTCTCTACTTAGTACATAGTGCCATGACCTCCATGTACAATGTACATCCTTCAACTGTAATCTCCCAAATTAGACAGCTCAGACCTGTAACCTTGCCCCAATGTAGAAGCAGCCTAACCTAATGTAGTAGGAAACATGATCAGCCCTCTCTGTTACCTAGACTAATCCCTTGTCATTTCATATGTAGTCTGAGCCCTGACCACCTGTACCGCTATTGTAGCTCCATCCCTTGTCTATTTAAACTGGCCTTCTTTTCCTCCTTACTGATTTTTCCCCAAGAAATCAGTTTACTACTTCTTCCTAGGAATCCATCCCAGCAAGTGTCATCAGCACCTTATCTCCAATTCATCCTACTCTGCTCCTTGAAGCACCTTCTAGTATCCTTTCCCCCAAGCCTACTGAGAGTAGATTCCCCTTTGTGCCAAGCCCTTCTTGCATGTCAGCAGCCCTTGTGACAAATCCAATCCACAGAAGAATTCAGGGGAAGCAAAAGGAGACTTCAGAAAATATAAGCAAAGCTGTTGTTTCCCCCTTAGAGATTTTAAATTATCTTATACAATCCTCCTCATCTCCTGTTCATACCAATATAAATACTATTTACAATAAAAGATACAAAATTCAAAAGATATATTTTTATGGCAAGTCTCTCATTGAAGCCCTCATACTGGAACTCTGCAATTCTTATTTTTTCTGAAAAATTAACAATATTTATGGAAAAATAACTTCTTTATTTTCTTTCACACCCTCATTCCATTGGGATTCCCAAAATTTTTCCCACTCTTCTAATGATGGACTATAAAGATAAAAAAAAAAATTGGCATTCCCCTTCTTCATATTGTTGGGGTAAACAATTTATCAAGAAAATTTTCAGTTGGTTTCTGTTTTCTATATCATGTAAAAGAGATAAATACAAATTTGCCCTTAATCAAAATCAGGAAATTTCAAAAAATCAAGAAACCAGGATGATTCTGACTGAAAAAGAACAAGATTTCATTAGTTACATTGAAAATTATTTCCCTTCTTTTCATCATATTCTCCATCTCTGGCATATTGGCAAAAATATTCAAACCATTGCAGGAAGGACTTCAAATCTGAAGATGAATGTAAGCTTTCCAGAAAATGGAGTCAGTGGTCAATTAAAAATCTTAATCAATTTTATCATGATAAATTGACCAAATTTTCTCTAGTCTGGAATCCCCCTACATCAGACTATCTGCTTAAGAACAGACTCTCAAACCAAAAATAATATTTTATCCTAGTTGGCAAACCCACACTTTCACTTTGGAAATAATATTACGTCCAGAATAGAAGGACCACACTGTTACATTAAACTTTTCATCAGTTCAACAAATGGCTATTTTTCTAATGTATTTCATAAAATTTAAAATTCCATCTCCATCCCAATCCATGAGATAGCCATTGAAGCCTCTAAGCAAGATTTCAATAATCTCATTGGTTTCCCCCCACTGTGTGGATCATCTCTCTGGAAAAATCAGCAACTTTAACCTGAAAATTATTCATTCATTTCATCAAGTTCCATAATCTTCCACCTCTTGAATAAAATTTGATAACTTTTATTGTATGGGTATACCATGTATTCACAAATTCAAATTAGAAAGGGTAACCTATACCAAATTGAGGATTTCAATCCTCAATGGCATGTTAAACCCTCCTTCTCAGTAAGTGTTTTATTTTTTATTTTCATTAAAGCCCAAAAGGAATAATTTTCTGATTGATTTCTATTTTTCTTTCTCCAGTTGACTATTTACCCTGAACCAAATCTTGAATTTCCGTCAAAAACCAACACTGAAAATCTATTTCATACCAAATTATTTGAAGAATTCCTCATTTTCTTCCTGGAGAATAAAAATATTATCTGAATGAAACAAAGAAAATTTACAGTGGAAAATATCAAATTTTTCTGATACAAGAGCCAAATTATACTCAAAGATCTCAAGTAAGGAAGAAAAAAAGTAGCAGCAAAAATTTCAAGAAGATCTCTTGGTCCTCAAGTAAAGGATATACATCTTGTTTTGAATATAGATCAACACTCAAGAGGAGAGGAATTCCTAAGAAGAAATTTAAAGCAAATTTGGAGGTCAGTAACAATTTTTTGAAAAAAAATCTACTTCCATGATTAATATTTCTTATGTATTTATTCAGGTTTAAATAAATTGGAATGCCAAAAAGGAGAAGGGCAAGGGAAAGAAGAAGGAGTAATCAGGGGAAGAGGTTTATTTTTATACATACTTATTTTTTATAAATATGGAATAATCTTTTTAATGATTCCCTTCCATCTTTTTAGAATGGGTTGATTTTCTTACTGAAGAAAAATTTTCAGAAGATGAAAAGCTCCCAGATTTGGATTTTATTAATATGGTGAGATTTAATTTGATTTCATTTGGTTGGTATTATTGTTAAAAATGTTTGAATTTAATCTTTTCACAGAGTTCTGGAACCATTGTGAATGAGTGGGTTAATCCTCCTGAATACAATCCTGGTCAAAGAATAAAGAGAAAAAAGCAAGAAAATGAAGGTGATGATGCTCCTTACCACCCTCCTGGAAGGAATTAATAAGAACAAAAAGCAAAAACAACAAGTGATAAAATGAGTACATTTCATAATTTCTCATTTTTTCAGTTTTTTAGATTGTTTTTGGATTTTTCCTCTCTCTAGGTTACCTGTAAATTATCTTATTCTTCTTCTGGATTTTTTTACCAAGCTTCAATTGAATAAGTGAGTGTATTTTTAAAACATATTTTATTCTATAAAAAATTCTGATTTTTGCTTTTGGTTCCAACAAAAATACTTTATTTCCCCCCAAACAGCAATTACACATATATAACATTTTCAAGATGTCATATGGGATGAAAAATCCAGATTTAGAGAAGCATAATTTTTTTTTGGAGGAAATAAGAAGACTGGATTGAAGTAAGGCAAAAAATGGTGAGAGAATTGGATTAAAACCCAATTTTCAAGCACCCAATTTTGATTCATGGAATCTGGGGTGAAAATTTCCAAGAAGAAAGAAGGAAACCAAAGCAACTGCCTGTCCTAGCTCTCATAAACATGTGGATTAAATTTCCATGCCATGGTTTCCTTCTGGATGATTCATTTTGAATAGTTGCTCTCTTCCTGTTATTTTTTCTTCAAAAAAAAGGCAGGAAATTTAATATTGATCCATGATGGCCTTCCAGTTTCATATCATGATCCATAAATATCCAAGAGAAAACATACTTCAAAAAAAACTCTATAATATTCTTATGAATATCTGTATCATCTTTCTGACTGAGGTAACTCCAGCAGCCATTACGGTTTCCCATAATAATACAATTTTTCTCCTTATTATCAAGATAAGAACAATTATGACTATGAGGTGGCTCTTGAATTTTGAATAAGTCAATATGAAATTGGGATCCTTGATGGAAGATTGTCCAGCTTGAAATAAATGCAAAATTATTTTCACAAAAAACAAGACATAGTGATTCTAATCAAATAGATATTATTTTTTTCCTCCTTCATAAAATATCAGGGAATATAAGATTTAAAATTTTGAGAATTTTTGATTTTGAATTTCAGGAAAAAAATCCATTTTAAAAAAATCATTTTTTCATCAACATAAAAAACAAGAAAATGGGTTTGAATGACAAAAATAAAATCTTTAAAAAATGCAATAGACAAGCCTGACATCAAACTTTAATTTCTTCTAATCTTTAACAATGAGCAGAAATATAATAATATATAAAATATGAATTGAATTAATTATTTGAATATAATATTCAAAGCCATCTTCAAGGCTTTCTTATCTTTTAATTTCCCATCATAGCTTTCTATGTGATGGTATATCTTTCCTGTCACTCCATCCCAGTTTGAATCATGAGTTTTTGATATCAATAATCTTGGTTTATTTTATTTTTATTTTTATTTTTATTTTTTTTTTCTGGGGGGGGGGGGAAAAGAACTTAGACAATTTCATGTTCCCCTCCACATGAATAATTAAACATAAATTTTACCATTCAGTCAGCTTGATTTCATACTCCTTACAAAAAATTTAAATTTCACCCCACCTCATTAACTCAACAGATCCAATGCATTCCAACTATGCCCTCAAATACCCATCCGCTTACTTTACAGTATGGATTGTGATTTGGATGAGCATAGGATAGAAAAAGATAATTATTAAATAATGAATTATCTCAAAGTATTCTAAAAAATAGAGCTTATTCAATTCACTTTGTGAGGTTTGAAGTAGGTTGCAAATATAATTGCAAGGATAAGAGAAATGATTTCTCAAAATTGAAATTTCAAAAGTAAAATTTAATCCTTGCAGATAATAAAAAATTAAGGAATTTTTCAAAATCAATTGGAGAGAAAAGAATATAAAAGACAAGATGTTTTCTTTGAAGTTTAATACAGAAATTTTTTTTTATTCCTTTTTCATAATTTCCAACCACCTCTTTGTATGTATATATCAGGTTTCTTTTTTTATCTATCAACACAGGGCCAATGAATGTAACAGGGATAAAAAATGTAAGAATGAAACCAGGAATGTAACAGAGGGTATTGACAACACATGTAATGATTGCTCATTCCTCCCTTGGTTCAAGATTTTTTTTCCAAAAATTGAACATTCAAAAACACATAAAAAGGATAACACATGTTTTAACAAGGAAAACACATGTAATCAAGGACAACATATGTAACCAAGGAAAACACATGGAACCAAGGAAAACACATGTAACAAGGAATATAACAGGGGATATTGAAAATTGAAAAAACATGTATTAAACACTAATTCCTCACTTGGTTAAAGCTTTTTTTATTGAAAATTGAAAATTTAAACACATGTAACAAGGGTAACACATGTAAAAAGGATAACACATGTAACAAGAATAACACATATTACCAAGGAAAACACATGTCACCATGGAAAACAAATGTATCAAGGAATTTGACAGAGGAAATTGAAAACACATGTAGAAAACACTAATTCCTCACTTGGTTCATGCTTTTTCTTTAGAAAATTGAATATTTAAACACAGGTAACAAGGATGACACATGTAAAAATGAAAAAAACATCTAACCAAGGAAAACAAATGTCACCAAGAGGAATACATGTAACAAGTATTGTAACAGAATAAATTGACAACAAATTTAATGAACACTAATTCCTCACTTAGTTCAAGCCTAAAATTTATATAAACCCCCTCCATGCCACATTGATTTGATGTACTTCTCCCTCAACCCATAAATTAACAAACATCAGTTTTTTTCACTTATAAATTCCATAAGGCTTTGTAACTTCCAAAATTAATCACATAGAAGAATGTCCTCCTCCCCTTACTTTGTGATTCCAAATTTTCTACAGTTTTTTTACAGTTGGGTATTAAAGCAGTTATCCCTTATATAGAAAACACCATAATGGAACTACGCTTTCACTGGGGAGGAATCAGAAAAACTTCCTCATTGGTAATTCTGGGGTTGTTCCTTACAATCCTTACCTTTTAGCAAAGTAACAATTCCCTGCATGAATTTCCAAGATTTGATCAAACAATGGAGGTTAAAAGAATCAACAGGAAACGGATCTTTGCTGAAGAAAAAAACCCAGCTATGACAGAATCAGATTTGCAAAGAAAAATGTTTTTAACAGTCAGTAAGAGAATATATTTGAACTCATAGTCCATGCATACCATTAATCTCAACCCTCTTCATTTTTTATAAGAGAAACTCATATCACCTTAGGAATTCCCTTGGAGAACAAAAATTTGTCTCAAAACTATCAAAGCATTCCAAAAAGGATTGATATCTCAAAAGAAAATATTTTATAATCTGTGAGAAGAACCTATGACTCATATGCATGCTCTTCAGTTGCTTGAAAGACTACTTCAAGATCTAATGGATTCTAACATACCTTTTGGGTGAAAATTAATGGTTCTTGGTGGTGAATTTGGAATTTTTTTCTGTTTTCCAAAAGGTGACACATCCTGAAATATTTTATGCAAATTTGGTAAATTCTGCATGCTGGTGATATTTTCAAATTTTGAACCTTGCTTTAAAACTGCATGTGGCAGGTGATACTTATTTTCAAAATTATTTAATTTCTGTTGGGGATTGTCTCAATTTTATAAAAGTTTCAAATACAATACTTCTCCCTCAGCGCGCAATCATTAATGAAAATAAGGAATCTCATTCTTTAGAAAGATTAATAAATATTCTCTTCCAAAAATTACTAAAATAATATCTTGGCACCAGTTACCTAATTGATTGTGTTATTCTATGTTTCAAAAATACCTCAGTATACAATAATGGCTTAAATATGAAAGTGCTTACCCCTATGATCATTTTGAGAAATGTGGATTGTAAATTTGGTCTTTGAAATTGAACTTAATTGATTTTGGTCAGATTGGGAACAGAGGTGATATTTTACAAGATAGCTAAAGGTGATGGATTCCTTGAGAAGAGCAATGACCATTCCATATGTAAACATGATTTCTGACCAAGATGAATATTTTCTGCCTTTAAAAATTATTTGAAAACAGTTCCCATTCAATTTGGAATTCTCATTGAAAACTAACAAATCAAAATTTTATACAATTTCAAATGTTGGCTGTTATAATCAAGATCCAGTGCCCACCCATGGGAAGATATAGTTTGGATTTTCAAGGCGTAGATCCAGAAATTTTAAAAATTATGTGTTTGAAACCTGGAAACAAAGTTTCATTTGAAACTGGCAGCATTTTTTATCCTGAGGTTTTGAATACCATTCATTTCTGAAATTAAATACTGAGATTCATATGATATGTGATTTTTTTCAATTGCTTACAAGTTGAGATACTTGAGAAATTTTTCATTTTGTTATTTTTTTAATCCATTCCCCAGATTTCCCACATTCAAAGAACATCCCATCTTTTCATATCAATGTTCTCTATCCAAGCCATTCCCCAGATTTGGGGCCAATAAGCTATAGCCAATTTGTTTAATACATTCCCTAGGTTTCAAATTTTATTAAAATTGTATAAAAACAGGGTGTATCAAAGTGAAGCAAACCCACAATTTTTTAATGGTGGGTTTAAACCAAATCTGCCATTTCAAACCCGCCATTCAAAATAAAAAAATTTCTTATTTCACATCAGACGTGTCAGAGTTACCTGGAAATAAGTGGGTTTTTTCAAGTAGAGTATCTAAAGGCTTCCACCGCCTGTCCACTTCATACACCCCTGGGCTTCCACCTCTGACCTCCAAAAAATTCTACCTCCAACCTCATCTGAAAAAAAAATTTATTCATTTCTCTTCATCTCTTCATCACTATCCTCATCACTTCATCACTCTCATCACTTTATTACTTTCATCACATACAGCTAACTCTCATTGCATCACTTTCCTCATCACTTCATAAATCTCATCCCTTTATTTCTTTCACCACATCCAGATAAATCTCATTGCATCACTATCCTCATCACTTCATCACTCTCATCAATTTATTGCTTTAATCACATCCTTACTCTCATTGCTTTATTCCTCTTGTCACTTCATCACTCTCATATCTTTGTATCCTCTTTGCTTCATCACTCTCATCCTCTCATCACTTCATCACTCTAACCACTTAAAAGCTCTCATAGCCCTTCATACCTTCATTCCTCTTACTATTTTCAAATGGACCCTCAGCAATCATCCCCCTGCAAGTCCACTAAACAATCCAATGGACCAAAGCAAACATCCCCCAGGAACTCAAAATGCAACAATCCTCCCCAACCAGCTTCCAAAGGCTCAATTCAGCTCAAGAGAGTTGATCACATCATCCTAGTAAACTGGCTCAAAATTCTGTCCAACTACAATGCTTTTTTTGGATCCAACAATGAAACATGCCTTGTCCAACCTCCATCCTCTAAGATCAATAGTTATCTCCTGATGGTCAATGAACTCAAGAATAAAAAAATTTAGGCTGGATCTTTCATCAAAAAAGATGAGGGAGAAATTCAAGAATTATTGAGCCCAGTACAAAAAGGCCCACTCCATGTCAATCTCCACTGGCTTTGGTATCACCAACTCCAAAAAAGCCAAGGGAATCAACTCGGTGGTTGATAAGTTGGACTCCATTTGTCCTTTTTATATTCAAATGGAAAAAATCTTTGGAATGATGGCCAACATCACTCCTCTAGCTGCTTTTGAAGCCCAAAAATCTGATTCAGTTGATGCCAACGACTTGTCTGGGGATGCTCAGCCTAGCAATGAGGACCTTGATGAAACCTTTGCCTTTGAGTGGCCCCCATCCAATTCCAAGGAGGATATTCAAACACAATCAGCTCCAATCACATCTACTTCTGTGTTGATTGATGAGTCAAAAACATCCTTGGACTCCTCACTTACTTCTTTTTATTGCTCTCTTCCTGGGGTGGAAGAACTGGAGAACTTGGCCAATTAGGAGGATGTCATTCCTGTATCACCATTGCCATCAAGATCTTCTCAATCAAGGAACCAAGTTCTTTTCTCTTCTGCCAGGTTAATCCCAACTGATTCAGATTGTAAAAAAACAGGTTCATCCATTCCTGAATGACCAAAAAATCAAGCCAATGGGGCCTCCCAAATCCCCTTCAAATGAGACCAATGATCTTCCCACACAAACCTCCTCTGCAAAGGGAAAGCAAAAGGCCTCCAATTCTATCAACATCAACCCCAATAGCATTCAAAAGAGGAGAAACACTTCAAATTTGTAGGGCTTTGAGGAGATCATTGAGGCGCAAGATTCAAGTAAGCCTATTGTATTCTACTTGCTTTCAAAATCAAGCTCATTCCTATTCCCCTCTGAAAAACAGTGAAATTGCAAATTGAATATGAAAAACTTCAGTTTGAAAAGGAGAAGTGGAATTTTCAACTGACTATTGATTTTCAAAAGTAGAAAGCCAAGAGTTTGGATCATCAACAAAAACCAGATTCTGAGTGGAAGTTGAAACAGGCTGGGCTAGAATTTCATAAAGAGGAAAAGGAGTATGATTGACAGCAAGCACAACTGGAAATGGAGAGGGAACAACTGGCAACAGAAAAAAAGGATAAGTGGTCAATGGCTGGGGAATACACTGGTAGCAGTAGAACTGTAGATGAATTAAAGCATATTACTCAAATGCTGGGCCTGTACATATATTTGCTTTGATAAAAAACTTAAAAAGAAAAAAAAAACATTTTTGATTACAAAAATGCTTAAGAATATTTTTAACCCCACCAAAAAAAAAAATTTTTCTTTTTATTTATATTTTTTTCCCTAGAGTATATTTTCCCACTCCCCAAGTCCCTGAAAGTGTTTTGATTGTTTTTGTTGATTTGCATTGACATTGCCATTCTTGTATGAGTGGCACTCTCAACAGCAGAAAAAGTACAGTGCTTGTACTTATTGGCTGCCCAAACCATTTTGAATATACCTTTTTGCTTGGAATCAATTCCAAAGCTCAGGTCAGGAAAAACAAATTGGCCGTCTGGTACTTGATATTAATCCTTAATTTCAATAAGTTGTCCATTAGATTTTTTGGTTGGAACTGCAATTAAAAAGGAATACTCAGATATTTCACCTTTTTCAAGGTGAGGTGAGTTGTAAAAAGAGTTGGATGTGAAAGTGACATGTAGAGAGCAGTCAAAGGGAGTAGGCCAAGAAAAAAACTTGAGTAATGAGAAGGAGGGGATGCAGTTGTCCTTCATTATTTCACAGTTTGATTCAAAAGGAAGTCTGGCCAAATTTCAAAAATTTGTCCTAAAATTTGAGAGACTTTGTCTGCCTTAAGATTGAGAATAGAATACTCTTGAGGGGAAGATTTGATAGATGATTTCTTCAAATAGCTTCCACATAACTCAAAGGGGTGCATCAATTTTTTCCATCCAATTTCCCACATTTTTCCACCCCAAGATCTTGAGGGACCAAAAGTATTGACAAATTGTTTTGACTGGTGAAGGGAATTTTTCACAAAGTTGATGTCCTTCTTGTCTTGCTCAGAAATTTTATCCAATTGGACAAATTCAATTATTTTAACAAGACCCTTCTGATCAGAATTACTTAGAACAATTAATTTTCCATGGCTGAAGAAATGGAATTGCTTGATTGTATGCTTGGCATTTCTAAACTCAGCAGGTCAGGGTTTTTGATTGTTCTTTTTGTTTTCAGAAGTCATGAAAGGATACAGATCCAAATGTTGTAGTTTACATCCAGACCATACAACCTTTTTGTTGATTACCCCCTCTGCAGGTTTCAAAGAGATTTCCAATGCCCTCATTTGATCCCTCTTTTGCTTCAAAGTCCTCTGCTTTCCACCTCTCTTTATGTTTGTCACCTCATTTCCTTCCATCTTGTTCCCTCTCAGGCAAATGCTCCGCTTTTGGTGAGGATCAAGAAGGGATTCAATTTAGAGTATAAAATTGTGAGTGCGGTGGGAGAAGCAACGGAATTGAAGGAAAAGCTGTCAAAAATTGAAGGGGGGGGGGAAAGGCAGCAGAGGGGCCAGCAATTGAGGGGGGGGGGGGGGCTGGAGCAATAAAGGGGGTGGAGTGGAGAAAACAAGGGGGGTGGCGGGGCCGGAAAACCAAACACAGGGGGGGGGGCGGTCCAATCAAAGGGGGGGGGTGAGGGAGCAGAGGGGCCGGGAAAGCAAGGGAGCAGGGGGGGTATGGTGAGGGAGTGAGCAAGAGGGAGAGGAGGTCAGCAAGGATGGAGGGAAGATCAGGATGAGGAGGAGGGGGGAACTTACCTGAGAAAAGAAGAAGTAAGGAGTTGGGGGTGGCCTAAGGTGGATGGATCAAACGATCAGTATCCATTGATGGGGATGGATGAGGAGGAGGGGGCAAGCTTACCAGGGGTGCCAACAAAAGGAGGAGGGGAGGTGGTGGGTGAGGTGTAGGTGGTGTGAGGTTGAGGTGGTTGGTGAGGAGGAGGAAGGAGTGGACCAACCAATGGTTTGGTGGGGTGAGGTGGGTGGTTTGGAAGTTTTGATTCTGTTTTGTCTGTCAACTCCACCAAAAGGGGAAAAAAAACTGACTCAGCCTAAGAATCTTGGGTGAACAACCAAAACCAAAAAAATACAGTGAAGGGATTTTTTAACTAATTTGAAATCAAACATTACTAATAAAAGCAAGCAAGGGTGAGAGGAAGAATCCATTCTCTCATAGAAGAAGATGAGGGAAAAGATGAGACAGGCCTTGACGCAGATCTGGAATATCATCTTCAAATTTTTGTCCCATTCATCTTTGATGTTGGCCAAAAGATTGTGAAGGATTGAACAAGTGATAATCCAGTTGATGAGTAACTTCTTTTTTTTTGGGTTTTTAAGCTGGTTTTGCATTTCCCTTAAGCTGGCCCATCTTCCTTTCAGGACTTCCATGGCATGCTCAATCCAAACTTGTGATTGGGCAAGATGATAGTTGAAATTGTTTTTTCCTTGATTTTTGGAAAAAAGATTCCAGTAAACTGGAACCACATATTTCCCACTAGCATCAGCTGAATTTGCAAGAAGTTATTGATCTTGGTCAAGGTAGTTATCTGTTTTTTTGGCAATCCACATCCAATTGAAAAAATATTAATCATGAAAAGCACCCGGAAGGCCTGCATGGAGGGATATCAACTTCTTGTTGTTATCACAAACAAGTTGTGGTGCCACAGAGTATCTATGAAAAAAAGATAAAACATATTTTTTCAGTGTTTTATCAAAGGTTTTATCAAAGGCTTTGGAAAAGAAATGAATCAATTTCCTTTTTTTACAATCAAAATAGTGGTTTCCATCTGGCTTGGGTTTTTGAATCAAGGGGGTGTTGGTTCCATCAACAAAACCAATGCAACCAGGAAAGCCTTCAGTCTCCATTACTTGAGATATCTCCTTGCATTCTTCTTTGGCTGGCCAAGAAAGGATTGAGCAACAGAAAGATAGGATAGCAATCATGAATCTTTTGGTGTATGAGTCAATGGTTCCATAACCAACTGTGAATAGATTTTCTAATTGATGAATTGTTGCTCCATTTCCATTTGATGCCAATCTACAAAGAGAAACATCCAGTGGGATAGCTGGATTGCGTTTGTCAGGGTTACAACCTCTAATACCAAACTGGGCTGTGGTTATACCTGAAAAGATAAGTCAAAACCAATGTCAAAATCAGTTTTGGACTCAAACAATCCAAACAAAATCTAAAAGCTCACAGACTCAAACAATAACAAGGTATTGTGAGTAAAAAGCCACAAATTAAACCTTTATAAAAGGTAAGGGGCCTGGCTCCAAATAAATGAAGCTCAAAGGAGCTTTGCTTATAAATAAGCTTACACCCTTTATATTAGTAACACACAAGGGTCACTACTCCAATTAGGACCTTCCACTCAAAATTAAAGTTTCCAATAAAATTTTTAGTTGAATATAATACTAAGGTTGATAGCCCCAGTCAATCCCTTCTTGGGACTAAGTTTGGTGGGCTTGTTAACTCTTGCCATATTCTTTTACAAATAAATAATCATATATAACTTCTGATAAAGGGGCTACAGGGTGAAGACCCTCCTCTTTTAAAGTAACAGAAGCCTTCAGGGGACTCAAGGAATTATCAGGGGAGTCCTAGCCTCTCCCTGGTTTCGTCCTCAAGGGCTCAGAACCGCATCACATCCTT